>CDEZ01018664.1:0-50443 GCA_000826365.1 Acanthamoeba royreba | reverse complement strand
TCAACAACCACCAGCTTCGCCCAAGCGAGGAGGCAACCATCACTCTCTTCATCCTAGCCATTTCCTCCACCATGCTCTGTGTGTAGCTTGTTGTGTACATGTACAGTGCATGGAGCTCTTTCTCACTGGTGACGGTGTTGGAGGCCATGGGCTGGGATGGCATCGTCCAGCTGTTCCACCATGCACAGTAACAGGAGGGAGACAGAGAAGTGAAGATGACTCAAGAGCTTACAGAGGAAGACATACCCATCAGGATCTGCTTTCCACCCAGTCAGAATAGTGAGTTGTCCACCAATGAATTCATCTCATGAATGATGTTTGCCGATTGGCAATGCCATAACCTATGGGAAGTTTACCCATCACTGTTCCTGAGCACCCAAGACATGGGGCCCTAACGCCATTCCTATGGAGTTAAGACATGCAACATACACAAGTGCCCTTCTCTCACTCCATGGGGCTTCAATGGAGCGTACATGGTCACTCCAGCGCACAGAAGAGGTGCCACTTGTTCCAATGGCAGCTCATCAGGGATGCAGAAGGCGTACTTGTTTTGTGCAACACGCGCACTCCCTCAGCGTATCCTCCATACGTCACCTCTCCATTTAAGTATCTCGAATTGTATGTGTACACTGCCCTCAGACAGCAGTGTCCAGGTTATGCAAGCATGGGCAGCAAGAAGCCTCCTGGCATGACCACACCTGGGCTCTGATGCCCACATGGTCGCCCACCTTGAGGTTGGTCACTGGGTGCAGCAGACCACCACCTCACAGGTCCAGTGGAGGTCTCAGTCATCTGGCCATTCAGTTCAGTGCAGCATTGGGCCCCAAAATGACAGTGATCTCCACATCAGTGAGCAAGCAAGAAGAAGCCAAGAAGCTTGTTCATTGGACATGCGCGGGGCCACAACATATCATGATGACAATGACTGCACATGCATTCTTTCTCTGCTTGATGTTAGTGGCAAGGTGTGTGTTGCCTGTATCCTTTGATGACACAGTACATTGTAAGATGACTCAGCAACTTTGATGAAAACAAGTGGATCCTGTTGGCAGCACCCAACAAGCTTCTCTGCATTTGTGCTTTTCCTCTCCTGTTTGGTCAGAGGTCGATTGTAGGCAGCCTGATCAGAGCTTGCAAGGAGGTTGAGAGACTCTCACCATCACAGCCAAGCACAGTGCGCACACCTGGGTGCAAACCCTTCCTCTTGAGCAGGCAAACGAAGGAGTGCAGTGGGTGTGTGAGAACAAGGCCCATGATGAATACGCGCTTGCTCGTTGATGAATGGTGGAGATGCAAAATTGGACTTGAATGTATGAGGGATGAACCACTTCCATGCTGAATGACACAACAAAGACAAACATGCCGCTGTGTTGGTTCTTCTACCACTTCCCTTTGACCTTTTCTCCTATCAGATGAGTGAAACTCATGAGTGTCAAGCGTTTCACCAGGCTTCATTGCACAGTGATCACTTTTCTCAAGCCAATACTGTTCTCCTGTGTTGGCCAATCCACCCATGGCGCTTCTCATCCACGAATGTTGGATGGATCACGAATGCAAGACGGTCAATGTAACATGGCAGACAGAGGTTGAAACCAATAGCTCAAAATGATGGCTAGGATGAAGAGAGTGATGGTTGTTGGATACGGCCATACTGCGCAGAAAGCACCGCTTCCCATCCGAACAGCGAAGTTAAGCTGCGCCAGGCGGCGTTAGTACTGGGGTGGGCGACCACCCGGGAATCCGCCGTGCTGTATCCTTTTGTCCCTCCCATTTGTCCCTCCCATTTGTCCCTCCCATTTGTTCTTTTTGTTCTTCTCTTCCCTTTCCTCTCATTCCTCTCCTCCTTCGTGCCATCGCTGATGAGCAATTGCATTCAAGGACCCGCTGTTCACTGGCTGGACGACCACGCGCTCGTCGGGCATCATCGACACCAACTCGGCACCGAACAACAGCGTAAACCCTGACATTGAGAACCACGCGCTAAGGGCATCCAGTGCCGTAGCTACCATGAGAGTAAGCATTCTGCAAACATTTTCGAAAACAATTTCGCGTTTCAAGAATTTTTTCAGAACGCAATAAGGAAAAAAATAAGCACCAAATAACTATGGAAAGCCATTTGGTTGCCACAGGAGCAAACCAGGAGAAAAGAAGATGGCAGGCAAGCTGCGGGTGAACGTTTTCGCCAACGATCCCGACCTTCGTTCTGGCGGCAAATGCCTCATCATTCCGGTATTTTTTATTCGTTTTTATAATTGTTTGGATAAAAAGGAAAATCAAATAAATATTTTCTTGATTTATTTATTCGGAATTTGCGTCATGTGTACTTACCGGGTCGTGGTTGACAGGGTGGCACGGAGTGGGACCGAGTGTTGTCGTTGGCGGCGGCCAAGCTGGGCTTCCCTGCCGACATGCCCGCCAAGCGTATCTTCACTTCCACAGGTGCCGAGGTGCGTGTAACGCGACGGCATGCTTCCCGTTGAAGTTTATGATGGTGATGGCGATAGCAATGGTGATGGTGATGGTGATAGCAATGGTGATGGTGATGGTGCTGGTGATGATGGTACTATTGGTGATTGTACTGATGGCACTGATGGTGATGGTGATGATGATGGTGGTGATTGTACTGATGGTTATGGTACTGCTGGTGCTGATGTGATGTGTGTGTACTCATGGTGATGGTGGTGGAGCATAGGTTGAGGCTATAGACGAGATCATGCCGAATGACGTTCTCTACATCTCCAAAGGCGAGTCCTTTGGGCAGTCATCTTCATCATCTCTATCGGTTGGTGCAGCAACTTTGCCGGCTCCCTCTGCCGTCCCGTCGCAACCGTACATACTACCTGTCTGGCATCCTGTCCCATGTCTCACAGCTATGCAGATGGGTGTGTAAGGTGTGCACATTCTTGAATGAAGGCAATCGTGCCCGGTGTGAGGTATGCGACGCATCGGCACCAGACCCTTCCACTCTGGTCCAGGATAGCGGTCTCAAGCCTGTACCTTCGTTCATTGGGTCATCAGCTGCTCCTGTGACTGTTCCTCAACCTGAAGTGGCCAACAAGGGTCATGAAGAAGCTGAGGAGGTTAGGGAAGCACTGCCTGTGTTCTTGCGAAAAGTGCGTGCTCCCACCCTTCCTGGCGAAGAGGAAGCGGAAGAGGAGGACTACAGTGATGAGGATTACAGTGATGAAGAGGACGACGATCTGTGGTATGATTACCAAGAATGTACGGTCTGCCTACAATTTTGGGCTCGGATCTTCGATAACAACTAACACTGAGCAGATGAGGACTATCGGCAAGCTCTCCAGCTGCAGGCGGAACTCGCAAAGCAAAATGAGGAACAAGATGGATCGCTCATTGAGTGCCCGATCTGCTATGAGGAATATCCGCCTCCGCAGATGTACTTCGTATGTTTTCCACCTTACAACATCTGGTCGTTGCGGGGACTTGTTTCTAATACAACAGGAACGTGATTGATGTCACATAGCTTGATAACTGTTTCCACACGTTTTGTATGGATTGCTTGAAAATGCACCTCGACGTTAGTGTTAAGGAGGGTACTCTAATCAAGAAGCAAGCGACTGAAGTGATCAAGAAAGGAGTCATCACGGAGATCGTCAATACCACTGACGTAGGTATCGTGCCCCCTTCGTCTTCGCTATTCAAAGTAGGTGCCACATGTGATCACACATGTTGGCGTCTCTGCAGGCATTCGTTGCCCAGCAAGCGGTTGCTCCAATATTCTCACTTATAATGACATTCGGTATATGCTCGCATGCGTTGAAGCTCACCTACCTGATGAACACTGCTCATGAATTACAATAACAATAGTCACTGTGCGACGGGTATCGTCTTCGAACGATTTGAGAGCATTCTACTGTCACGTACTATCGATGGTGCACAGGACATCAAGTACTAATCCGCTCTTTCGTTATTGCCTTCGCAATGAGCTGCCCTTATTCACTCCTTGGTCAGGTGGTGTCCGAAGCCAGGATGTGGCAATGCTATATTCCGCTCTGCGCGAGATGGCAAGGTAAACTTTTCACATTCATTCTCTTGCCTTTAAACCGTTGGCTGATCGAGAGATGATCTCAGGTTGCCATTTGTTCGAATCCGGAGTGCCAATACACCTTCTGCTTTGAGGTAACTATTTTCCCTATCGGATTGTCCTTGTCCTCTCCAAGACGGACATCAGTATGAGAGTTGCTCATATCGTCCTCAACTTAGTGTGGTGAGGAATCGCACCCGCAATTCAGTAGTTGCCGCGCCTATGCTGAGTTTGTGAAAGAAATGCAGCAGTAAGACTTCTTTACCTTTGCCACGGCGGATAAATGGTTCCTTATTATTGCTGATCCCTTCTGTTTATCCTCATCTCAGGTATAACCTCGACGGGAAAACGTCCGTACTGGATTTCCACGTGTGGGCACGGGGGCAAGATCTTCGTTTCTGCCCTAACTGCGACGAACTGATCGAGAAGAATATGGGATGTGATCATATGTACCTCATCACGGTTTTCTTGGTTTGCGTTGGGCCACTTGTTAAGCAATATTACGTGCTACAGGTACTGCACAAGATGTAACCATCATTTCTGGTGGTCGGAGGCCAAGTGCTATTTAGGTACGTCATCGCCTTCTGCCGCTTCTACGCTTGGCTGATGGAAATGCGTACTTGTACCTTAAATCCAGACACGAGGCAGAGGACCGCTGCACTCGAGCGGGCTACTCACAGGCGCATCCTATCCAAGGAATCGCCAGCAGTGGCAATGCCCAACACAAAGCCTTTGTTTGGTGGTCGCCGCAGGCGCAGGAAGGGTGCTCGCCGAGCAGGCCTCATCAAACCTACTCCCTCGCCAATCCCGGTGCCAGGTTCTACCAACACTCAGGCCCCGAACCACAGCAATACGTACGTAGTGCCGAGCACGATCACTGATGATAATCATTTGGCCAAAACAGTGCGCAGCCTCAGCCCACTCGTGTGGAAGATGCACCTATCTTTGTGTATTGTCCCCACTGTTCCACAGTGATCAGTGCTGGCTTGCGTGCCTCCCATTCTCTATCTCTGTACGCCAAACGGAACGAATGCAAAAATCATCGCGTGTCTCACTTCTTTTGGTTGTGCAGGCACTGTGGCAGCTGCAACAAAATCTTCTCATTGGGGAGTGCGAGGCGCTGTGTTAGTACGTACATTGTGGGAATTGTATCAGTACTGCTGTCACGCTTATGCTTTGGGATCTCCTTGCAGACCAGCGCGAGATCGACAGGTATTTCGCGCGGGTGACGCGGATCGGCAAGGTCGAGAAGTGGCGCAAGAGCCGCAGAAGGTGATGGTGTGACCTTCAAGTGCTTTGGTGCAACTTTGTCAAAAGTTCTGTTAGGCGAGTCACACTTCAGAGTGACATCCAGCCGCTGTTCTCCGCCGCTCTCGAAGAGTCCTTCCCCACCACTTTCCCGATGACATTCATGCAACGGATGCTAATAAAGAAACAACTTTATCGTCATCAGTTGGCTATGAAGAACAATCAACTTGGCCGACTGTAACGAAGGGCGAGCATGGCGACACGCCGCGAGGTATATTTACTGAAGTGCCAGGTGCTGGAACTTGAGCAGAGAAACTTCAGGTGCCTCGAGTTCCTTTTCCGTCTGTGCCACCGCTTTCTGCAAACGGATCTTTAGAGCACATTCACTGTCACACGACAAGGGATACTTACCTGGAGTTCGCAGTAGCGATTGATGTCGAAGTTGTACTTCTTGTACAGCTTCTGAAGGCGACCCTCGGCCAAATGCTGCCTGAGGCCTTCGTAGGTGTACTCCGTCTTGGTGAGCGCGAAGAACGCCATACCTTATTGGTATCCCGGGAGGATCAGATTTCGGGTCAAGAGCGAAACAAGCATAATCTAGAAGAGGGTAGAGTACCGCCAATACAGGTGCCGAAGGTAAGCATGTAAGTGACAGGCTCCATGATGTCCCAGGAGAGCTCCCACCACGTCAAACGAGCCACCAGACCCGCCTGAAATCAAACGGGGAAAGCGTTCAATGAGCTCCACGAGGCAGATTGGGGAAAATGGACGGCAAGACGAGAACCTGAACGACAATATAGGCAAGACCAACGCGGATCCAGTTGTCGGCACGCTTGTAGGCCTTGGTCTCGAGCGACTTGTAAGTGGTCTCGAGAGACTGAAGCTCCTCGCGAAGGCTCGCGAGCTCGCGCTGCTTGGCCTCAACAAAGTTCTTGGTGTACTCTCCCTGCACGTCGAGCAGCTTCACGAACGACGACGCCAGCGCGTCGGGCTTGATGATCACCGTGTTGGCCAGCTCCGGCGAGTTATCGTAGTGCAGCACACGGCCGCTTCCGTGCAGCGCGCGCAGCAGCTCTCGCGCTTCCTTCTCCTCGACATTGTACCTGCACACAATTCCCATTCACCCATCAGCCACGACATATTTCTATATTTCTTTCTTTCTTTATTGATGATTTAATTGTAGTTTTATTAAAAAGAAAAAGATGTTAAATAAACTATTTTAAACTTTTCTTAACAAACAAGATTTGCTTATAATTTCAGGTTTTGATATTTCTTAATTTTGTAAAATTAGGAAAATCATATATTTTGCTTAAAAAGGAAAAAATAAAATAAAATAAAAACAAATAAAAATAGGACGTGTAGCGGTACTGCTTGCAGAGGTCGAGGTATTCGGCGAGCGAGAGACGCACGCGGTTCTGCTCCCGATCGAGGGCGTCCGACACCTGCCTGAACTGAGCCTTACGCAGCACGTCCTCCAGCGCCTCCTTGACTCCTGCGCATGCATCCAATCCCAAAATAAATATATCCATTCAATTGATCCATGTATCCATATAAAATATTAATGTAAATATAAGATATTCAGCATTCATCACGCAGGGTAGAGTAAGATTTAAATCAGAATAAAAATAAAAATAATTGAAATTAAAAAATATAAAAAATTATGGTTACCGGCTGGGGAAGTGGCGTAGAGGCGGCGACGGGAGGCAATGGCGGCGGGCGCGGGGCCGACGGCGACCGAGGCGAGGGCGGGGGCGAGCCCACTCAGGAGACGAGCGCCTGTTGGGGCCGCGGTAGCGGGCGAGGTCCTCCTCACCGCCATACCACACATCATACGCGAAGCGCTTCGGTTCATCGTGTTGTCTGCTTTTTTTTAAAAAACAAAAACAAAATCTATGTAAGGTCAGATGGATGGTTTTCAGTGGAGTAAAAGAATAAAAAAAAGGTTACCCAAACACTAGCGTGGCTCTCTGTTACACACTCACACAGAAGATGGGTTGTTGCTGAGGAAAATTGCAGCGTCTTCCTTGTTTGTCAACTGCAAGCACGGTACATTCTTGACATAACTCATTTTATTTTTTCGAAAACATTTCGATCGTTACGAAACAATTTTCTGCCTCTTTGGCCAAGTGCCCCAGGGATCATTTGCCTGTTATATTAACATTATATTTCCACTTAGAAACTCCGGCTATCAGCCGCCAACATGCACCGGAGCGGTTTGCTTGGATTGGTTGGTGATGACGTGGCCACTGGGGCCCAAGTGGGCGCGTTGCTCTATGCAGCCTTGCACCGATTTCGGAGTTGGCGTTTGTTTTTTTGTTCCAAGAAAACATTTTATTGGTGTAGTTCCATGAACACGTTTTGTCGGTCTCTTCGTAATTGCTTAGTCTGCTACTGACTGATGCACTCCCAAGATGTCTTTAGTTTGTCACCACACTCAGTGTTTCCACAAGAATGCTGATGATAGCAGAAAACCGTTTGCACGTGTCTTAGAGCAAAATAGACATGAGTGGGACTCACATAAGGTGCTTTTTTGCACTTTGTCGTGTGAGCTGTGCTCACAACAGGTACATGCATAGTCCCTGAAGGCAAAGTCAGTCACAATTTGACATTTGATTAGAGTGAAACTGCAGATGGAAAAGGTACCAAGTTTCAAACCCCTTGTCCTTGCCCACACACACCATGTATCAAAGGGTATGAGGAGAAGAGTGGGCTTGTGCAACATCTGCAAACACTGTCACTGGGAGCATTGTAGTGGCTGTGATGAAGCTGACCATTTAATGCAAGAGAAGTGAAGATGAATAGAGGTAAAAGAGCAAGCACATGAAGAGCTGGAAGTGAAATGGCACACCAAACTGAAATGGCTCAATGAATGGCTTGCTGCCATGAAAAAGAAGCTTGTTCAAGAGGATACATGGCAAACAAATGCCAAAACCTATGCTTCATGGGAGGAGGACATTGGCCATGCTGTGAAAGTGGTATGGGGTCTATCATATGAGCAAGACTTTGGGGCTAACTTTGTTTTAGGCAATCCAGGAGGTGTACCAAGGGAAAAGCTATACAGAATGTCTCAACAAACAGCTGGTGGCTGACAAACAAGTATTTGAGGAGGTGTTGATGCTTAATCCCACTTTACATGAGAAATCAAGCCAACCCTCAGTTAGTGAGCTTCTAGCTTATAAGGACAGAATGCTTATATCAGGTATGGATGGTACCTATCAATAAGCATGTGCAATAAACTAACCTTCATTCAGACAAAGCATGAAATGAGACTGTATGAACATTTAGGTTGGAAGGTTATAGAACACTTCATTACCTGTGAAAGCATCATCAACAACTCGACAAAATGCTTCCAGTCATTTCAAATGGACCTGAAGGCAAGGGATATCATATCCCCTTGGTTGAGTTCCTCCATTGGCATTTGAATCACTTGCCACCTGATGTGTCCTGCAGCAAGCCAATTCTTCTTAAGTTAGCCTTTGATGGCACAGTCATGATCTCAGGAAAGTGCATACCACAAGAAGTGGGTGGCTTCCAGTTTCTACATGTGGGAGAATCTCTTTTCTCAATTAAATCTCCATGCAACTGCCATGTTTGGGTGGTCTATATAGGTGGAGAAACAGAAAAAGAACTCAAATGTGAACTCCAAGCTAGTATTCAGGTAACATACCTGTTTTCACCTTAGCAAACATACTCTTATTATCATCATGCAAGGCAGTCAATCATTTAGTGAAGGAAGCAACAATTAGTGTTGGAACACAAGAATGGCAAGTCAAGCCAGTGCTTACCTGTGACCTGAAAGCTTTAATGAAATTCATGGGGCTTTACAATGTCTTCCATCCAAAGTCCATATGGAAGTGCCTATTTTGTCCTGTTTCTACCAAGTAAGCTCTTTGCCCTTCCCCTTTCAGATAGATGTTTAATGATGTACCTCTTTATAGTGTCATTCATGACTTCAGGAAGAAAGCATGGCCCTTTCACTTTGAGTCAGATCATAAGAAGTGGGCACAAGAAGTCTCTCAATGAGTTGGTGATGGAAAGCATGCCTATGCCAGCATGCATCATGGAGTCATCTCAGAGCTCATCTTTGACTTCCCTTTAGAGCAGATCATACCATGCAATATGCATGCAGTGATGGTGATCTAAAAAAATTGGTTCTTTTATGCTCTTCACCGTAAAAAGTAAGACACTAATCGTTGGTACCAGTTTTACCTGCTTGTGGATGACATCGAAGAATCAGACACCCTGTGCCAAGAGTTTGAGCATGTGCTTCTGGATAAATGCTGGATCAAGCTTGTACAAAGCTCAAAAAAGTCTTTCCGTGAGCGATTAAAGAAATCATGGTACGGAAAAGGCAACATGCAAAATGTACCTAATGCTTAATCAATATTCAGGCTGAACCGGCCTGATTGCTTGCACATACTTGCCAATTATGAGCATTTTTTTGCTCTGCTGGAGAGAGCAGCAAAAGGTGAGGCTACGAAGAGCCGAATTCAGAAGACAAAACGTGTCTGGGAGCTCTTTTACCCCCTTGCCTGTCTAGCTGCACAGGCGCGAGTCAAGATCAGTGAAGAGGAATGGCTCACTCAAGCACGAGAATTCGGCATGGCCTTCGTCAATGCGTACGCACCAGAAGAGGTGACCACGTACCTTCACATCTTCGTCTATCATTTTGGCTTTTTCCTCGCGACCTACAACGGCATCGAGAAATTCGCAAACTACGCACTGGAGGGGAAGCATAGCTTAATCAAGCGCATTCTCGCCTACAGCACATCAGGTTTCTCGTACGGACCAGCGGAAGTGGCACGCCAAGAACTTTGCGCACTTCTCCGGCATGAGCAGCACGCTTCACCCTCTGCACCGCCTCTCGTCACCTCAGGCTTGACGACATCAAGCTGGGCTGCGGATACTCTCACAATTCACCCATCTGTAGCAACGCATGTCGTTAATCCCAGATTTACTTGAATGAGAGCGGCCACTGTAAAGTGCCGCGCTCATTATAAACTTCACATTTAAAAGAGATTCGAGCCCTTTGTTTGGGCTCCTCAAATTTGATGGATAAAGGAGGGAGAACAATTCCGTAAGAGCCACGGGGAAATGGCTTCACCGCCCACTTGCCAAGGAAGTCACGGACCTCTTCAGGAGTTACGAAGATCCACCCTTGGCCATTTCGATGTTGATAAATTTGAACAAGAACCCCCATACGGGAATGTTGAACTTGATGGGTAGCGCTCGTCGGGCTCGTGGGAGGTGGGCATGAATTTGTGGACCAAGTACCTCGATGAGCTGACAGTAAAGAGTAGGCCACTCGATGCGGACCGCCTCCTCGTTGGCCAATATCCTCTCTTCCTTCCACTGTATAAGATGTGGCCAGCTCTCCACGGTGACGGCAGCCGCAGACGAAGGAGCAGCAAATTTCTCGATCTTAGGTTCGATTTCCTCCTCCTTTTTGACCATTGCCAAGAGGGTGGCAGGCGGGTTCTCTCCGTCCATCACTTTAAGGGTCTCTTCGCCAGTCGCTCCGACCCCCGCCTTCTCCTCCATGACGTCGATGCCCTCGCCCTCCACGAAACGAAGGGAAAGCTGCGCAAGCAAAACACGGTTTCTCCAAGGAAGGAAAAAGAGCCAACAAGGGAAAAAGAAAAGAAATTTTAATTCACCAGAATTTCTCGGTGCACGGCTGCACGGGTTTACGGTAAACCCGTACTTATATTCAAGTGTATAAAAAACAAGATGGAGCAGCCAGATAGTGAAAACGCGCCTGCAGACAAGTACGATGGAGGAGACGATATCGAGCTGACCAACATGGGGACTACAGCACATGAAGAAATGAAGAAGAAAAAGAAGAACAAGAAACAGGGAAAGGAAGACAAGTCACATGACGCAGACCTGGAAGAGGGTGAGAAGGAGGAGGAGGAGGAGGACGGAGACGTAGCCGAGGCAGCACCACGACTGAGGTATGGCCAGCAAGAGGAGTCAGGTTCCAAGATTAGCCTCAATCTCTTCCGCTCCGTAGCGGATGAGCGAGGCCCAGCACGCACCCGTCCTAAAGGTAAAGTAGCTCACTGTGTGAACTCATCCGTGACGAACGAAGGCCACATGTTTAGCCTAACTCGTCTCCATTATCACCTTCCCCTAGTCCGATTCTCGGAGAAGGACTCGGGTATACGGCGTAGGAAGGTCGCTCGTGCGCCTCCTGCTCAAGGCACTAGCGCAGAGTCAGGGACAGATGAAGAGGCGAGCATTCGGAAGAAGAGGAAGCAGAGTAGCCGTAAGAAGGGTACATGGCGTGCCTCACACAATCCTCTGTTCAGGTGAGCTTTTGATCAGACCGACTGATCACCAAATGTCTACTCACATTCTTCTGTGTCGTGACGACAGAGGTGGTGATCAAGAAGAAATGGAGGTGCTTCCTCTGCATGTGTGGATCTATGAGGCAGTGCTGAACATGCTGTGGCCACCACTTAACTACTTCCGTCTCTACTTCCTCTACATCACTCTTCTATCTGTATTCGGTCCGTGGGCACTGTTCTCTTGCCCTTAGGTTAGTCACTCACAGGATTATCTGTTTCTCCATAGGAGGATTGATACTCTACCTTACTCAGCTTGGGAGCAGCCACGAGATTGCGTACCTTGATGCTCTTTTCCATGCCGTCTCCAGTATCACGCAGACAGGGTACACTCGCTCTTCCTGCCTCGGAGTGGTGCGCATTGGGCACTAATGGTTGTTCAAACAGGCTTACCACGACCAACACCGCGGACGTCACAACGCTGGGCCAGATTGTTATCGCAGTCCTGATTGTGTTCGGCAATTTCGTGTTGCTTACCATGGCCCCAGTCTGCGTTCGTCTCTTCTACTTCTACCGGTACTTCAAGAAGAACAAGCAGGCCCAACCCACAGGTTTTCCTTTACCCTCGGGCTCTTAAGTGCAGATGTTGACCATCGAAGCCACCCTTCTCTCGTCAGATGAGTATTACGCTCTATTGCACCTCGCGATCATCCTGCCTCTCTACTATTGCACCGTGGTTGGCACGGGCTGGATTCTTTTGCTGATCTACTTAGGCGCTGATTCATCTGCCCGCGACATCCTCAGCCGTAACAACAACAACAACATGGCCTGGTACACTGATTCGCTCCCGGGGCAGTGCTAATGATGGCAAGTACTCAATCCTGTTAGTCAGGTGGTCGCTCTTTCATAGCGTCTCTGCGTTCGGCAATGCAGGCTACTCGACCTTCGCCGATAGCATGATGCAGTGGCAAAAGTATCCATTCCCTCTTCTCATCATCTCCTTCCTTATCCTAGCGGGTACGCCTTCACTGATGCCAGTTGTGATTCTTGAGTATAACAACCTAGACTACAGGGAATACCACTTGGCCCATCGTACTGCGCCTGATGGTCTGGCTTCTTTATCGTCAGCCTTTTGTGACGTTCGTTTCTCTACTTCAATCGCCATTGGCCCTCACTCCTATTCACTCGTGATACTGACTGCGACACCACAGTCGCTTCAAGCACGTGTATAAATTTATGCTGGATCACCCGCGTCGGTGTTACACACATCTATTCCCCAAAGCGGAAACAAGGTACCTGCACGTTCCTTCTGTGAGTGAGCGTCCTAGCATGATCTTTAATCTCATCCCGCGTACAGCTGGCTCATCTGCGTACTCTTTTTCCTCAATTCGGTGGAATTCCTCTTCGAAGTGGTACGTTCTTCATTTTGAACTTTGTGCTCACCAAGTTTGATCATTTCACCGTGTCCAGCTCCTGGACTGGCATAACCCCGCATACAACTCCCTGAATACAGGTTACAAGTTGCTTAACATGTACTTCCAGGTACGCATGCTCCCTGATCTTGTCAGTGTGGGGATTGCAGCTGATCAGGAGTGGGAACAGACTATCTCCATTCGTACAGCAGGATTCAACTCAATCGATCTCACCGCTCTACCGCTAGCCATCCTGTTTTTGTATATTGGTATGCCTCTCAAGTGAAGAGTTATGTGTGACCCCCAATCTCATTCTATCCTCTCAGGCATGATGTACATCTCATCTACCCCAGTAGCCGCAGTTGTCCGATACACTGGGAAGCAGAATGCGACTCCTGAAAGCATAGAAGCCGGTACTTGGCCGCTGATCAGATGATCTCTGCTGGTCTTGAGTGCAAGGAGCTGAAAACCTGTTCATGCAGATATGAGCGGGCAAGTTTCTCAGAACGCAGTGGGTTCGCAGGTGCAGAGTCTGTTCTTCCGGCACTTTGCGCTGCTATTCGTGGCCACACTATTCATATGCATGATCGAGGAGGTACCCATTCGAGTTGATCCGAAATTCTCATTCCTCAAGATCGTCTTTGAGGTCATCTCTGCCTATGGTAAGCGGCACCTATGACTTGTGGTAGCAGAACACTAAGGATTGCCTCAATCTGCCATTAGGTACCGTTGGCTTGTCATTGGGCTATGGGTCAGCGCCGTACTCGTTCGTTGGTGCCTTCTCTGGTGGCTCCAAGTTTATCGTCATTCTCCTCATGCTGATGGGCAAGCACAGGTATGGAATTGTGGTGTAAGCTGGCCATATATCACATTCTCACGGTGACCATTTAGGAATCTGCCTACGTCGATAGATGCAGCAATTACAATGCCCACACAGAAATATCTTGATGAAAACGAAGACAGTGTGGTTGAGGTAGGCTTGAATTCGTGAACTTTGACGCCGTGACACTTACAAAAACTTGTGTTTTTGGTGTTCAGGCGGATTCCAGTGACAGTGAAGACTTCTCCGACAGCAGCGAGGCGTTCTTGAGCCATCAGAGTGGGGAGACTACGGTATAAGAGGCCTCAGCGCACATCTCATTGTTTTCAAGGAGGCATGGATCCGGAAGTCCTCCATTGGGCACTGCTGACCAGAAGTAAAAAATTATTTCAAACAAAGCTAAATAATTTCAAACAATGCCAAATAATTTTCGAAACAGGTTTCAATTACGTTGTGACGCTTTCGTCTTTTTTGTCATCTTTACGCATGCCCTCGAAGGTTCTTTCGAAAAGATTGAGATGGGACCACCATTTCCTACACACTACCACCTCTCCGAGTCCCCTCTCGGCTGTCTAGCTGCGTAGTTTGGGGACCAGGCCAACATGGACACTGAGGAGGACGAACGCCGCCATTTACTGGCAAATGGCGCAGAACCTACCAAGAAGACCGCGGTCCCCCATCAGATCGACATCGAGTCTTCTTCGGGACCGGCCGACTTGACCGAAGACGTGCCCTCTAGCGCACCATCTTCTTCATCGTTGGTTCTATCCAAGCGGATGCGAGAGCGATTGGACTTCATTTGGGCCGAGGTCAAATGATACTCGCAGTACATCATCCCCATCGTGCTATGCAACGTCGTGCTCGTGGTGGGGCTGGTGGTCATCATCTTCTTCGCCATCTAGGCTGTCTCTACTCTTCTCCCCTCTCTCTTCTCGGCCATCCCCATCCTCTGCACGTCGCGTAATTAGTTTAATTTTCTTGGCCAATTTTGTACAATTTGAGGCTCTACTCGAATCCATCGATGCGGTCCTCTACACCGCGCAAAAGATGACGGGCACCGCCGAAAGCCTTCTTGAAGAATGGGAGGTGGCCGTGCCCTGAGAGTACGCGTGTGGACGAGCGCCAGGCATCTCCTCTCCACTGGGACGTGTACATGCACACCACTGCATGCTTTGTGAATACATATGACTTCTTCTTGTTCTTCAGCTCCAGCTTGATGCATCGTGTAGGGTTGCTGCAGCACAAGGCAGCTGCCAGCATCATTGGTACTACGATCAGCATTCCATCATCAGCGTGATGGGAGAGCACTACATCAAGGACGCAACACATCTGTCATGAATTGCTGTACCGTGCTCGGTCATCAGCTCTCAAACCGTTAGCTCCTTTGTCTGCAGAGGGATGAGAAGGCACTTATTCTGCACTTAATAGGTTTCGGTATTCACACGGTCCTTAGTACACCATCTCGATCGAGGAGGGTTCCTTTCAAGGTGGCTGTGGTAGAATCCTCATAACTCGTCCCTGGATTCCTTTCCTTTCATCTCCTTACGTCGCTGCTCCTGCTCTCCAGCTGGGTGGGAGCCCGATTCCTCGTCGTTGTGCTCAGCATCATTAGCTTCGACAGGGTCTTCAGCGTTGGGTTCGGCACTCTGATCCGCCCGTTCAGTGAGTACTCGACGCCACCATTGCAAGACGTCATCCATGCTCCACAGGCCCGAGTACTCGTCTGCATACAGCCCATCCAACCTTTGGAGACATGCCTTTAGCAGGAAGTATACTACCAAGCCAGCAGTCATGGTTCGTACAGATAGATTGTTGGCAGCGTGTTTGGCTTGCTCATATCGACAAACTTACTGCAAAGGACAGCACTCTCTTCGGTGCACAGGAAGCTGGCCACATTAACGGTCTTGTTTCTGGCAGCAAATTGAGCCACGCTTCGCCACATAGGCAGCGAGTCGCGGCTGTGCTTGCTCTGGTTGAATGGCGCGTGCCTGCAATGTATGCAGCCCGTCAAGGCTCGGAGTGCCACTGAAGTGTATGATGGTACGTACAACATGACCAACCAGTGCCCCTCTCTCGTTCTGTTCACGAACTCATTCATGTCCGTAATCCTCTGTATCTTCTCGTAGATGTGGTTCAGCACCCAGCCCTGTGCGCACGTGTGAGAAGGAAGGCTGAGAACAACAATCACTCCCTGTACCTCCAGTTCCTCCGCCGAGGACACAACTGATGGTTGAGCGGCTGTCGGCTGGAGCTGGAAATGTACGCCCTTCTTGATGGACTTGTGAAAGTTTCTGTCCACATCACGTGACTCGGTTAGAGCGTTGCAGCTGATGACAACCTGTTGGTAACGTACAGCCCAATGAAGGGGTAGCGCTTCTTTGCTCCATAGTCCAGGCACGGGTCAGGGAACTCGTGGCAATCCACCTTGCCAATGTTGAACGAGAGGCCCATGTCTGTGAGCGACCTGGCTGCCTCCTTCACCACCTCATCTGCTGGGTCGCATCCCTTGGCACAGGCCTTCTTGTGAGTGCTGCGCCAAGTTCCGAAGTGTCAGTAGGCTCTAAGGCATGAAGACAGGATGGCTGATCAGTACAGAAGCAGCAACCACTGGCCGTGGTTGGTGATCTTGTCAAACTCATAGTCCTCCTCCGTAAACACTCTGAAGCCGTCCCCGCCTCGGGCGCCGGTGGCCCAGCACGCCACCAGAACGCAGAAGAGCAGTGAGGCAGTGCTCAAGCGCATATCGTCTGACAGTTAGTTGTGCTCGGCACCGAGGTTGTCACACAGAAAAGAAGGCAGTGAGGAGAGTGGTAGGACGGTGCTTCTTGTGCCGCTGTCTTCAAGAGGCCTTGCTCTGCTTCTCTCCCCTGAAGACGCTGATGACGTCACCTGCGGACATTTTCCTAAATTGGCATTTCTCATCGTTTCTCTGATTTCTTTTTTTATTTCTGTCGACGAGCTTAGCCGCCACGTGAGTGGTCAGCCGGTATTGCGCATTGGCCAACCGCCTTGTGCGTCCCGCAAAGTCCTCAAGTTGCCAGGGGACTCGCCCACGGTTTCGTTCGCGTGCTCCTCAATCTTTCTTCTTATTCACACCCATCCACCTGTACAAAAAGCTGATCCTCAACCAACTTTTTTTCGATCTTTTTCATCTCCACAACAATGTTCGGTGTTGATTTCGAGGACGCAGATTCGCAGGTTCGTCATTTCAAACAAAATGTGTTTAATTATTTTTTTTTTGATCTAATCCAACGTTGGGGAAGGACAGATCGTCCAACAGCAGGCATCTCCGGGTGGACTAGATGGGGGTAGTTCGCGTAGCGCGAGCAGCTTCGGTACGCGGTCGGCCTACCGTGGGACTGTCGCTCTCAAGACCCTGAGGAGACCCAAGGTGCAGACCCTCCGCCAGGCCTACACCGGCGTCGGTACCATTTACCCCCTCCCTTTCCTCCTTCGCTTCTTTCTTTCTTCCTCCCCGGACTGTCGTTTTCATTCTTGAGTCTTCGATCTTCCCAACGAAAATATTAATTTTGATTTGACGATTTTTATTTCCAAAAATATTAATTGTAATATAAACTAAATAAATCTAGAGAAAAATAAATCTTTTGAAAATGAAACAAAAAAAAGAGGCACCCGACCACTCGTGTTGGGAGCCCTGCGGGGTACCACCCGGGTCACTGCAGCAAAGCTGTCTCGACCTCGGAAGACCTCGCGCGCGAGCTCGTGTCTGCTTTGTTGTTTGTTTATCTGAAGTTGACTTGGTTGTGGTCGCGGGTACAGATGAGGAGAAGCTGGTGTTGGCCGAGGACGCTGGTCTGGAGGAGCTGCTCACCCTCTACAAGCATGAGCACCCCAAGGTCAAGGCCCTTGCCGGCACCACCCTGGGTCACCTCACCACCAACGGTACGGACATTCGTTTCTCTCCCTCCCTCTGTGCACAGGAACCGCAGCTGCGTGGACGACATTCTCGACATAACTTGACTGAAATTTGAGATATCTTGCGCTGATGTCTGCGTTACTGAGCGTTGATGACTGACACTCACTGTGCCAACAACAGCCGAAGATGAGGTTGTCATCACGACGAAGGATGGCTTCAAGCCGCTCTTTGAACTGTTGGAGATCAAGGATGAGGACGTGCGTACAAAGGCCACCATGACCCTCTCCATTCTCGGTAAGCGGCGGTGCCCAACACTGAATGGGCATATAAAACTGATCAACATGGTCTCTCCATTGCACAGCTGAGCACGCGGAGAGTCAGGAACTCATCATGGAAGCCGCCGGAGGCTGGGACAAGATCCTCCCTCTTGTCCGCGCCAGCACGGTGAACATTCAGCACGCTGGTCTTCTTCTCTGCGGTTCCCTCGTCATCAACGGTACGCCGCACAGCAACGTTCACCGTACATCAAGACAGCCAACCTTCCATTCTTTTTACATTTAGCCGAGCTGCGTGAAGCCTTCATCAAGGAAGGAGGCGTAGGCCAAGTGCTCAAGGTTGTGGGCACAAGGGAACTCAAGGTGCAGCGTGCTCTCGCGACTTGTCTCGCCAACTTGGCCCAGGAAGCCGACGCCGTGAAGGACGTTATCGGCGGCGACGGCCTCAAGAAGATCCTCTCTTGGATCGGTCAGGGCGACGAGGAACTCTCTGGAAGCTCCATCTCCATCCTCGCTAATGCGTCCAATAACGGTAAGTCACTGTGTGCCCGTGTTTGATGGTTCCTCTGCTCACTGCAACCTGTGTGCGGACAGAAAACTTCAAGCTGCCTCTGCTTCAGGGCCGTGTCCTCGACGTTGTGCCGCCGCTTCTTCTGATTGACAACGAGACCATCCGCACGGGTGCGCTCATTCTGTTGTCCAACCTGTCTACCGTTGAGGAAGGCAGCACCCTGATGGCCACTACGTGCCTTGACAACTTGCACAAGCTGGCCAAGACCACCGACAACAACGATTACCTTTACCGGGCAGTAGTTTGCTTCAGCAACTTAGCCTCGTTCGATCCTTCACGCCAGAAGATCAAGGAGAAGGGCATTGATGCATTCCTCAAGACTCTTCATGCCCAGAACAAGGACGCTGATATCCAAAAGGAGGTCACTCAAGCCTTGGCCGAATTGGGCGAGTACGTGAAGATGGCTGTTGAAGATGCCGATGACGCCGAAGAAAAGGAAGAAGAGGATGAGAAGGCCGTCAAGGAGGAGCTCAAGCAGCAGGTGAAGACGCTCGTAGAACGTCTTGAGACCGAAACCAAGGAATCCGAACTCGAGAAGACCACAGCGGAACTCCAGCAACTTCTTCTCCATAAGTGCGTTCCTTTATCTTTACAAACTTTGGCGTAACAACCTGACATTACGATTTGGAAATACAGGAAGGAGTCCCACAACATCCTGTGGCTTAAGAATGGTGTTGGAGCTCTTGTTGAGCACATCTCCAAGGGCGACGGCAACGCCACGCCATCGCAGGCTAACGCAATCAAGGCACGTGCACTTGCTTAACCGCCATCATGACATCATTCCACTTACTTCTCATTTAAAACCAGGCTCTTGCCGAGCTGGCGCGCTACAGAAAGAACAGAGTGCGCATTGGCAACTCGCAGGCGATTCCTCCGCTCCTGAAGCATCTTAAGAATTGCGGCGGTAACTCTGGCTTGGCCATTCCTATTCTCTTCATTCTCGAGGACGTCACCCAAAAGGGTACCACATCCCATTCCAATAGTGGATTGATCTTAACGCTCACATCAATCTTCAGATACTCTTCTTGAGAACTTCCGCTTGGCCAAGCCGCTTGAATCTCTTTTGGTGGTTCTGGTTGGCGGCGGTGAGGTTGCTCATGAGGAAGTCCAGGTCAACAGCCTCATTCTTATTCAGCGCTGCGTCAAGGGCCACGTGCCCTCGCAGGTTGCATTCCGCGTGCTGAATGGTTTCGATACCCTCGTGCGACTGCTCGCATCGCCGTCACCCAAGGTGCGCGAGCAAGCGGCCTATGCGCTCGCTTCTGCCTGCTCTGGGCAAAGGCGCATGCAGCAGGCTGCTGCCAAGGCCAAGGGTATGTTGGCTCCAAGTTGTTTCGTGTCTTTCATATTTGGCTCACTCCGTGTTTCCTTTAGCGATCAAGGCTCTCTCGGCCATGTTGCAGTCGAAGGAAGACTTGCGTTGCCGCCTCGCTGCCTGCTCTGCCCTCGGACAGATTATTCAGCAGGACCAGGCCAACCAAGAGAAGCTGCGCAAGCAGAAGGATGCCGTGGAATCCATTGTTGGTGCGATTGTATTCATCAATGGGCTCTTTTGTTCTCCTGCTTACTGAAAACAAAACACACAGAGCTATTCTCGGTATCGGGAGCGACCCCGGATCCCAGACAGCCTGAGGGCGGTCCTACTCTGGAACAGCAGATCCAATGGGTCTCTCTCTACACTGCTGGCAACTTTTCCTACCTCTACTCGAAGGGTCAGAACGCTCTTCGCGCCAAGAAGGGTACATTACATTGTGATCTCATGCCCGCTACTTCCGGGCCAATGCCTAACCACATTGGAATTGTGCTGCAGCCATACCTGTGGTTGTGGAGCTGATCAAGTCTACCGACAAGGCCGTGACTGTAGCCATCAAGGAACAGGCTACTCGGTTGCTGTGTTACATGTGCTTCTACAACAACAAGAACCAGGAGGTCATTGGCACCCCGGCTGTGGCATCGGCCGTTGTTGAGAACCTGGCGCTCGACAGTAAGCGACTCCAGTACTACACGGAAGGTCTCATCTGGTCTCTTGCGCACAATAACAAGAAGAGGCGGGCTACTCTTGTTGATGCTGGCGCCATCGGCGCCCTGCTTGAGGTATATACTTGCTTGCTACCATGCGCTTGCTGTTACTTACGCATCCTTCTCTTCTTATTCAGCTCTCTCAATCGACGTCGGAGGCCGTGGCCAAGGGAGCCGAGTGGGCCAAGCAAGCCCTCATCAAGAAGTGAGCATCGATCGTTGTGTTGTTTTACACAACACTTGCTTGTGCCAGTTCGCACTAAATGAACGTTTAATGATTGTAGACCTTGCTTTGCCATCACCACTCAACACATGTGGTTACCTGTTCCGTTCAGCAGCACGTCGTCGGAGTTGAGATAGCGGCCAATCCTGCATTCTTAAACAATTTAGATAAGAAGTTGACCACCTTTTCATGATGCCATGGCAAAGCAAAACTAAACGTCATGGAGAAAGGAAGCACAACAGAGAGAACGAAAGCGAAGGAAAGAAAGAAGGGGAAGAAAGAGAAAGCGACAGGCGATAATGACCTGCAGCACACCACCGAGAAGGGTCAGTACGAAGAGGAAGAGGAGGAGGATCAACTTGAGGTTCCTGTGCGCAGCCGTGCGGCAACTCCCTCAGGCAAACCCGACAAGGCCACAGCTTCCTCGGTCATGAGCAAACTGAACAATCTGCTGCACTTTGGGGGCAACCCTCGCGAAGCCGATTTGCATGGTTCCTACATCGTGCGGGCACTGGCCATAGAGAAGGACCCACCCGAGAAGCAAGGCCCACTCTTCAAAGAAGGTTCGAGTGCTCTCCGCTTTCTCCTTCCTTTGCGGTTCGGGCAGATTGCCCGTGGCTTGCTCATTGGCTGATTTTATGTCCTATCCATGAATTCGTTCGGTCACCTGAAAGGCGGTAAGTGGAAGTCGTGGAAGGAGAGATGGTTTGTCCTGCGAGATGGAATCCTCATCTACAAGCGTTCCCTATCGGTATCCACTCACTGGCCTTCGCCTTGTCACGGTACTCTGTGTGTACTCTGTGCTGATGAAAAGGCTTTGAACTGCAACAGAGCGAGCACATCAAAGGACGCGTGGATCTGAGGAAAGTAACACTATCCGTGGTGGAGCGCTACACCAGCGCCAAGTTCGAGAGTATGTGTGTGCCAGCCATGGTTCTTGATTGTTCCTCCTTTCTCATCGTCAACTTCCTTGGGGGAGAGCAGTGCGAAGCTGCATTGTCATCACAATGTCTGGGGCGGAGACGAGCAGTAAGAGCAAGCGCAAGTGGTACCTATTCGATCAGGACTCTATGGAAACACTTCGTTGGTTCGAAGCAATGCAACACAGCGTCGCTCGAATGACCAAGGCGCAACGAGGCAGAGAGCGTCGCAACACCATCGACTACTGCGCCAGCACCAGCGCGGAGCCAGAGAGCAAGCCAAGGACCGGGAATTCACTGCGTTCATCTTCGTGATTGTGACGCCTCCGTTCGCACTGATATTATCTGCTCCTTGCCATAACAGCATAAGAGCGTATACGACTATGCGATGTGGGAACCTTAACTCCCTGAGGATGGTCAAGTTGATACTTCTTCATATTCGCTGTTCCCTCCCTGAAGGCCACCATGTTGTTGTGGGTTGCCATCGTCGGAGGGATCATCTCCTTCATCTTGCTCCCTCCATACACGCAATTGTCGATGAGTTTCTTCTTCTTTCTGATGACATTCATCCTGTTGTGCTCCAACACAGGGTGGTGGGCGCTAGTGACCACTGCCACATACATGATTCCATGTTTAAATGAATGCCGTATGAAATGAATGTGGCAGCGTTTGTAGTTAGTTAGATGGGCGGCGGCCTCGCGTCCCCCACACTCCCGAAGAAGCGCAGGGTGTCAAATTGAGACCGCCAACTCGCCCTGTTTGGAGCGAGGATCCTCTTAAGTCTAGAATGCGGAATACGTCCTTGGCTGTGCCTCAAGTATCTCACACGTTTCACTCTAACTTGTGGGATGCTATCTTGCCTTTCCGCCAGATTGCCTCCGTCCTAGAAGAAAGAAAGAAGGAAAGAAAGAAAAGCGAATCTCATTTCACTGCAAACCAGATATCGCAAAAATCATGAACAATTTCATAATGAACGCAACCTGCGCTACTAAAGGCCCGAGGCAAGTTCTGGTGTATCAGAGAATTGTATCAACCATAAACTTTGAGCTTCTTGATTCTTCTGTGATCACATGCAAACATGCAAAGGACCACCAAGTGAATCTCTATGCAGAGAAAGAAATGAAGGGATACATGACTTGACTGGAGCCACAAGAGTGTGAAGAGAAAGGTGAACACCCAAGACTTCTGTCAGTGGCGTGGGGAAGCTTCCCCGAAATTGTTTCAAAACGATGAATGTTTCGAATGTTTCACATAAAATGAAATTGTTTCAGAGACACACGCAACCACGAAGAAGAGTTGATGGAGGACCTGCCGGCCGAGGTGGTGCTTCACATACTGTCCTTCCTCTCCACGACGGAGGACCTGGTGCGCGCCGAGTCGGTCGATCGTCGCTGGCAACAGCTGCTGCAGGAGGACGACACCGGAGTCTGGCGCCGCGTCTACCACCTGTGCTTCGGCGGACCCGGCCCTGCACCAGGCACCTTCTTCACTTTTTCTTGATGGTGATGGTGATGATGATGATGCTGATGACGGATTTTTCTTGTTCAACTTGACAATGATGATGGTGATTGGTGGGCGGGCAGGCAAGAAGGCGACGCGGATGTCCTGGCGACGACGATGCGTCGTGGCAGCGCAGAGGATAAAGAAGACCAACGCACGCACGGACATCACACGCGAAGCCCGAATGCTCAACCTCATTCGGTAATCACAGATTCTTCTTGTTCTTCTTCAAACCTTGAACTCACATCTATGAATGGAACGGATGAATGCACCGCCACACAGATGGGCATGCACGCTAGGCCACCACCGCGTGTGCGCACATCTCTTTGCGTCTAGCGACATGCCGAGAGGCCTCCTCGCTCCGGAGACCGTTACCGGAGCCAACAGGGGCTCAGCTGTGTTTCCTCTTCATCTGGCCGCATTGAGTGGGAGCGTGCAGGCCGTCGAGGAAGTTCTCAAGGCGGGCTTCTCCATTGGACAGCGCAATGCTTCTGGTGCCACTGCAATCGGGCTCGCGTCACAGCAAGGTCTCATGGATATCGTTGAGGTACGAGACTCTGCCCGTGTTGACCACAAGAAGGACTTGCTGCTTACTTGAAAATTCAGGCCTTACTCAGGCATGGCGCTGAGACAGGCGAACTGCTAAATAACATCGCCGGCAGGGGAGTGAGGGGCAAGAATGCCTTGCCACCACTATATCAAGCTGCCAAGCAAGGCCACACAGCTGTACATTTTACTTGATGTGAGACGAGATCAGGTGCTGATTGCTTTCTGAATGGACCCAGATTGTCCGCACACTGCTGGAGCATATGAGTCTAGGGGATGAGCAGAAGATGAAGGAGATCATCAACACCCCCGATGTTCGATTAGGCACTACTCCGCTGCATCTGGCTGCAGGTAGCGGACATGATGAAACTGTGATCTTCCTTCTTGACCATGGCGCAGGCAAGTTATTTGATGACCTCCTCTCTTCTTAGTTCCTTGTCCTCACTCGCTTGCATTTATAGAGATTGACGTGGTGAACAGCACCTCTGCTACTAGTCCATTGCATCATGCAATCGCCGCCAACCGGGTCTCAACTGCGAGGGTACTTTTGTCTCGGGGAGCAGCAGAGAAAAGGATCGATCCCACACAGGTAAGGCGTGAACCCTCCTTCCACAGACAGAGCTGCTCGTATGTTAATGCAACCATCGTGATGGGAAAACAGATCAATGAAGAGCCATTTCACTATGCGTGTACACTCAATAATACCGATATGGTGGACGTGTTCCTTGACTCGGGCTTTGATATCGAGATGCGGAATCACCGTGACCAAACGCCACTCTACGTTGCTGTTGGATCTCCAAACGTGGATTTAAAGTTCATCGAACATCTGCTGAACAGAGGTGCAGATTTGCATGCTCGTTCGCAAAGTTCCGGAGACGTGCTGGCAGCCTTCTTTAACGTAAGTAGAGTGGGTTTGAGCAATATGTGTGGTTTCGCTCATTAGATCGCTTCGTCTGTTTCAGATGAGAAATTCGAAGATAGATATCTTAGAAAGACTTCTCGATCGATTCGGTCCAGTGGAACACAGAGTTGACCTTCTCGAGGTACTTCTCTCTGTTCTTGTGTTGTTGAACACTGATCTAAATAATCAATCCTCATCTGTTAAGGCACTTAGCTATGCGATCAGGTATGGCGGTGATAAAGAGGGAAAATTCAAAGAGATGTTCGACATGCTTCTATCCAAGGGAATCACCATCCCTTTCCACAGTACCACTTCTGCCCTCTTTGATGATGCATTCGTTCCGAAGCTTACCCTTTAAACGAAGCCTCCTTGTTGAGCAATATCGTGCAGAGACTCTCTATGGAACACCTCCAATATATGCTCGATAAAGGTAGCGCACGTCATTTCGGCTGTTTGAATGATGCGCTCACTGGGCGAGAGGACAGGAGTCCACATAGACTCACACAGTGAAGGTGGAATCACTGCTCTCTACCAACTTGTCTGGTACATTCGCAACGAGTGGCCCAACGCCCGAGCCATGTTCAAGTTTCTTCTTGAGGTACCTCCTGCGTGATGGTGATAGTGGTCTTGTTTGTCGTACTAAGTCTATAAACAGAAAGGAGCAAACCCCAATATCCCAAACGAGGGTCGTCATGGGGAAACAGTCTGCTTTTGTGCACTGGAACTTGGAGCCGAGCTGCTCGAGCTACTTGTGCGTACATAGGACATGCATGTGAATGGAATCAACTGCATGATCTGGCTTGCGCTGATGGCGATTGATTTAGGCAAAGCACGGAGGGGACTTCAACTACAAGCAGGAGCAAGGGCTGACCCCATTGTTCGTGGTCATGCACAAATGCCTGTACTCTAATTCCCAGCACTTGTTTGATCTCGCGCGTCTACTGGTCCGATGTACGTACTGCTCGCTGTTTCCATGCTGCTGTTGACCTCACGCTCGCACCTACAGTGGGAGCTGATCCACAGCAATGTGTCGACTGTGATGGACTTGATCCCTATCGCTGGACGCATCGGTATGCCCACGAACGCTATTTCTCCCTTTCGCAAGAATGGTTGGCTCTCGCAGAGCAGTTGGGCGTGCGGGTGGACACCAGTCTACCACTGCCCAGGTACATTCACGACGAAGACGAAGAGGAGGCTTGAGGGAGTTCTTGTCACAAACATGCCTCGAGGAAGAGGATCATTCTGTTTGTCCGCAACAGAGCTTCAGGACTGTAAGAACGAGTACGTTATCGATCTCAGTTGTATCGGGTTACAGGCCGGCAAAGAACAATAGAGAAGACAGCACGTTATCGATGGCAGTTGAGAAATGTTGATCGGGTACAGGCCTTTCTGAGCGCCTTCCACGGCGTGCCGGCCTCGGAAGGAGGGGACGTGTGAGGAGTGTTCTTCTCCTTCGCCTTCATGTTGCTGCTGCGGGGAAGAACTACAGTAGCGTGGGGAGAAAGGAAAGAGGGATAACAGACGGAAAATGAGGTACAACTAAGGATAGGAGAGAGGACGCAGCCATTGGACGGGAGGTTTTTATTTTGGGCCTATTGGCTCCGTCCCATAAAAGTTAGTTTCCTTTTACCTCACGCCATAGAGAGGTACGTGTCAGTACAACACTGAGTGCAGTGTCGTCATCAGTGTTGCGGAGGAGAAGAAGAAGGAGGACGAGGACTCATCTGCCACCTGCCCCTTCCTTCCCTTCTTTGCACTACGCGCCACACCTTTCCCTCGAGAAAATGTTGATGCGTTCGTTGAAACATCTTCGACTACTTGACCGTTCTAACGCCGGCACGTCGACGACGCTCAAGCCTGCAAGGGAGACACTGGAGTGCGCTGGGGACGGCAAGAGACACCCTGCGGCGGAGGGTGCAGCAGGGGCGGTGGGGAAGGAGAAAGACAAGGAGCAGAAGGGGAAAGAGCCAGAGGAGGTCGAGGAGGTGACGATGAAGACTGATGCCGCGGAGGAGAGAAAGGAAGACTCCAGCGGTAACGGTGATGACGGCACAATCAGTACGCCCAGAACGCAGACTGCAAAAGCGACAAAAAATGAAAGCGAAGGAGTTCTGCAAACCGAAAAGAACGAAAGCGACAGAGGAGAGGCCAGAGGAGAAGGACGCAAGGGCACGATATTCGGGCGGCTGCGTCAGGGAACACTGGCCAACTTCTTTCCGGCCAAACAGGAACCGCCACCACCAGAGCCAGCGGTCCCCGGCGAGGACACACCAGAGGGCGTGCCTGACTGGGCGAAGGCAGCTGCCGGTGAGGAGATGGTGGGCCACTTGTACAAAGAAGGTGATGACTAGATCCTTCTTGCAAGTGTCAGCTGCCCTCCTTTTTGGATGGGTGCTGTTATGCTGTGAGTATGATCGCTCATCAGCTGATGATGGAATGTGTACACTGAATGCAGGAGGTCGATGGAAAACGTGGAAGGAGAGGTGGTTCATCCTTAAGGACGGGGTTCTCATCTACAAGACCTCGCCCACTGTACGTTTATGATGACTAGCACAGTTGTATGGGCTGATACGAGTATGTGTGTGGCAGAGCAAGGAGGCGCTAGGCAGGGTGGACCTCAACGGCACCACATGCAGCCTTGTGGAGCGCTATACCAACGCCAAGTTCGAGAGTACTCATTTCTTGATGATTCTCACGCCTGATTGATGGCTAAGAGCTTGTGCGCAACAGCGCGAACATGCGTGATGGTAGCAGGAGCACGAGGAGGTCGCGAGTACTACATGTTCGCGGAGGACTCATCGACCACGATACGGTGGTGCGAAGCTATGCAGAAAAGCGTGGCGCGTGTGCGAAGAAAGGCACGCAAAGGCCCGGCAGCACAAGCAACCGCTGATGAATAATCAGCAGGAAACGACATCACAGTGCCGTGACTGCAGCAGAGAAGGAACCTCGTCGAGACTCTCGCCAGGACAGCCAAGACGCGCTGTAAAGACTGACAGGTGGCCGAGGTGCTGATTAGGCCATCACCCACGGCACATGCTTAAGGTAACAATGCCCACAGTAACGGTAAGTTACCTGTTTTGGTAACAGGCTACCTTTTCGTGAAGGAGCGAGCTCCTCACGCTTTGCGTAACAACCTCAGTCAACTTCAAACGAACACTTGACCCTTGAACACATAGCACTCACTTGCACCACTCAAGTGCCCTAGCACCCCAAACTTGTTTGCTTCTCCTTCTTCTGCTCTTTTGTTTCATCCCTCATCATGTTTGGCGCAGACTTGGAAAACGCTGACATCGAGGTACCTCTTCTTGTCCCCATCAATCCTCCTTCTCTCCTTGTTGCGCCCTCTACTCTTCTTCCCACACTTGGTAACCCACAGTGGACTAAGTGCTGTGAGAGGTGTCAGCGAGAAATGGCCTGCTGAGCATTACATATTTCAAATATTTTCAAATTCGTCTTCCTTTCACGGTTTCATTTGAAGAAATTTGAAACATTTGTCCTTGCTACCTTCAGAATGCGGGAGGACTCAACGCGGTATCCAACCCCGTCAAGCGGTCGGCCTACTGCGGCACGGTCTCGCTCACCACCCTGAGGAGACCCAAGGTACAGACTCTCAAGAAGGCCTACACTGGCGTCGGTACCGTGCCTTCCTCTTTCCTATTTTTGTTTTTTGTTTGTTTTTGTTTTCATGTTCTCCACGCAGGAAGATACATTGATTTTTAAGTGTAATTTAAACTACTGTTGATTAAATTAAAAACATTATTTAAAAATGGCAGTAAAAATATAAGGTTATATTATTATTTTTATTTCCTACATTTAGAAATGTTGAATTTTGTAAATCTAATAAAAACTGAAACTGAGTAAATTGAATTTTTTATTTTGTATTTTTTGGGTACAGCGGAGGAACAGTTGGTGTTGGCAGAGGACGCCGGTCTGGAGGAGCTGCTCACCCTCTACAAGCATGAGCACCCCAAGGTCAAGGCCCTTGCCTCCGCCACTCTTGCCCACCTCACCACCAACGGTACGTCCCTGTAAACGCGACTGTGCTGCTGATGGAAATGGAACAGGTCACCATCATCACCATCACCATCACCATCACCATCACCCTCACCCTCACCATCACCATCATCATCACCATCACCATCACCATTACTATCACCATCACCATCATCATGAACCTGAGCACTAGAATGAACGTCGTAGACATCATTTGCATGCCATCACTATCACCGTCATCATCAGCAGCAATCGCTCACACAATCACTCGCTAGCTTCGTCGGCGGTGTACTGACTGCTTCTTCTAACAGATGAAGACGAGGTAGTGGTAGCCACGAAGGAAGGCTTCCAGCCGCTGTTTGAGATGTTGGAGTTCAAAGAGGATGACGTGCGCGTGAAGGCTGCGGTCACCCTATCTATTCTGTGTACTCCACGCCCTTTGCCTTTCATAGGGTTGATGGTGATTGATGGTTACTCACCTCAATGATGCATGAATATGCTGCAGCCGACCATACGGATAGCCAGGAGATGATAGTGGAGGCAGGAGGATGGGACAAAATCACGGCGTTGGTCAAGTCAGGCACGCAGGCCATACAGCTAGCGGGTCTTAACATGGCTTCTTCCATTGTTACCCACCGTACGGTCCCCGTCGTTTGTACCGATAAGTGAAGCGCTATTCTCGAGGAACTTACTCGGCGCTCAATGTTCCCCTTCGTCGTGAAGTGGAGCTGCGCGAAGCGTTCATCAAGGAAGGAGGAGTAGGCAAGGCACTCCAGGGCATGGGGTCCAAGGAGATCAAGGTGCAGCGTGCGCTCGCCACCTGCCTGGCCAACCTGGCGCAAGAGGCCGATGCCTCAAAGGAGATCATATCCGGATCTAATGTTAAGCAAATCCTTGCTTGGATCAGCCAAGGTGATGACGAGCTCGCCGGCAGCGCCATCTCCATTCTTGCCAACGCTTCGAACCACGGTTGTCCCCTACCCGCAGCGTGCAGGCCTCGATCACGATCGTATCTGACCATGCTTTGTTGATACTCTCTGTCATGCAGAGCCCTGTAAAGCGCCACTTCTTCAGAGCCCGGTTCTCCAAGTGGCAGCACCGCTCATTCTTGAGGAGAACGACACCACCCGCAAGGGCGTACTCATCATGCTCTCCAACTTATCAATGGTCGAGGAAGCGGCGCAACAGATAGCGGCCGCATGCATAACCAACCTGCAGAAGGTGGCGTACTCTTCGAGCAACAATGAGCACCTCTACTACACGGTGCTGTGCTACAGCAACCTTGCCTCGGTGGAAGAATGTCGGCAGAAGCTTCGGGAGGAGGGCGTTGACGTCTATCTCAAGGGGCTTCTGTCCAGGAATCAAGATCCCGACATTCAAAAGGAAGCTACTCAAGCTCTGGTTGAGTTGGGAGAGTACGCCAAGACCGAGGAGCCGATTACGGAGGAACCCGAAGAAAAAGAGGAGGACGAGAAGACGGTCAAGGAAGAGCTCAAGCAGCAAATTAAGAGGCTCGTCGACCGTTTGGAGCGCGAGAAGAACGAAGCCGAGCTCGAGAAATTGACGGCTGAGATCTACCAGATAGTGATGAACAAGTACCTCACTCTCTCACTGCTACTACTGAACATTCCCCACTGACTTCTTGCTCAATAGGAAAGAGTCACACAATATTCTCTGGCTCAAGAATGGCGTCGGCTTGCTCGTGGAGCACGTTGCCAAGGAGGGCGCGGCGACAGCAACAGCATCCCAGTTGAACGCCATCAAGGTACCACAATCCGGCTTGTTTACTACTCGATGAAACTTGTCCTCCTGACTCGGCGAGGGCAGATTCTAGCCGAGCTGGCCAAGTACAGGAAGAACAGACTCCGTATCGCCAGCTCGCAGGCCATTCCTCCACTATTGAGGCATCTCAAGACCAGCGCCGGCAACAGCACACTCACCCTGCCCATCCTCCTCATTCTTGAGAGCATCACCAACAAGGGTACATCTCACGACATATTCATTCGCTTCTAAGAGATTTCGTTTGAGCCTTACTTCATCACCTAACAGATACGGTGCTGGCCAAGTTCCGTTCGGCCAAGCCTCTCGAGTTCTTGATGCCACATGTTGCCGCTCCTGGTGAGTCTTGCGAGGAGGTGCTCGTCAACTGCCTTACGCTCATACAGCGCACGGTCAAGGGCCACGTGCCCTCGCAAGTCATCTTCCGTCAGGTGAATGGATTCCCCCCAGTCGTGGCGCAGCTATCATCTCCTTTTGCACGAGTGCGCGAGGAGGCCGCCTACGCTCTTGGGTCAGCATGCACGGGCCAACGTCGCATGCAGCAGGCCGCCATCAAGACCAAAGGTAATCGTTTTACGAACTGCTCTTGAAATGAACTTTCTCTCACGCCTTACTTACACTGTGACACAGCCATACCGCCCCTCGTGGCGATGATGCAGCCCAAAGAGGAACTGCGCTGCCGCCACACTGCTTGCTGGGCCCTTGGACAGATTGTAATGCAGGAACCTGGCAATCAGGAGAAGGTCCGCAAACAGAAGCACTCTATTGAAGCGATTGTTGGTATGGACGCTCCCTCCTCTATGGATGGATGACCCTAGGGTCTAATTGCCCATCAAAACTTATCTCAGAGATGTTCCAAATAACGGGAAACACGCCTGATCCGAGGTCCACTAATTCCAATATATCGCTCGAACAGCAAGTACAGTGGGTGGCCCTCAACACCGCTGGCAGCCTGTGCTACCTCAACTCCAAGTGTCAGAACGCTTTCCGCTCTAAGAAAGGTAGGGCTTTGATGGATAGACGAATGGGGCAACACCGCAGCTAATAATTTTCTTGTGCTGTGACCTTGCAGCCATTCCCGCTCTTGTCGAGATCATCAAGACTTCGGACAAGGCTGTGACGCTGAGTATCAGGGAGCAGGCTGTCCGTTTGCTGTGCCACATGTGCTACAACAACAGCAAGAATCAAGTATCCTTTCTCACCCATTTTTGGTTGCATTCATCAGATTGCTGATGAGCATGATGTCGTGAATGCAGGAGCAAGTCGGTACTCCCGTGGCAGTGAAGGCCATCGTCGATAACCTGGCCTATGAAAGTACTCGTCTGCATTACTACAGCGAAGGTCTGATCTGGTCTCTGGCAATCAACAATAAGAAGAGGCGAGCCCTTCTCGTCGATGCAGGCGCCATCGGTGCAGTTATGGCCGTACGTATCTTGATCGTTAGCAGCTCAGTGGTGTATCACAAGTTGCTCACATTGTCTCGCCACATGTAGCTCGCGCAATCCAAGTCTTCGGAGGTGGCCAAGGGTGCCGAAGTGACGAAGAAGGCGCTCACCAAGAAGTGAGCATCGCAAATCATCACGATGATCATAGATAACCCCAGATATGGTGGGTAAGGGACATTCAGCAGGCTCACTGACTGGTCCAGCTCCACCGCACCAGTCCTCTCTGGATGTGCACCTGGAACTCTGGGGAAGTACAGTGAGCAGAACATAAATAAAGGAACTGCAAGCTTCCAGTGACCAAAACTCATTTATTGGTTGGTCAGTTGCAAATACATCTGCGTGCTTATTGGTCTCCTTTGCCCTCCTTTGTTGGTAAGCTCACGTCTTCACAAAGCCTTCAGGAAATTTGGTCTATCCCTTACATCACAACCATGCGCTGCCTACTTGTCTTCGTGCACCACTCTCTTCGGTAAGTTCCAATTTTTCGAATTCCTTGCAGTACTTCTTTGTGTGGCCTTTTCCTTCACTTCTTGCTGATGAATGTATATGAAGGAATTGGACTGTGTAGTCTATAGACGTAGCGGTCCATGGACATTCGTATTGGTGAAGCCACGTGACCAGGTACAGGCGTTAGCGTGCAATCAGACCAGCACATCGAGATGACTTTGTTGGAAGCGTGTCCATTTGCTGGGGACACTTCATCGACTTGTCTGCTCCATCAACGGCAAGGTTACTTAGCACTACTTCGCGATGCACTGCATAATGGTGGCTTGTGTGATAGTGGGACAATCCAAACCGAAGTGTCATCACGATGCTGGGGACACCACCACAGGTATCACTCAAGATCAGTGACATGTAGGAAGGATAATGGTCAGATATAATGACTGAGACGAGTATACTACATGTGAGAATCAGGAAATAGAAGGAGGAGTGTGTCTGGTCCAGAGCATTTTCGGAGACCTGAGATCCACGCTCCTCCCCACTCTTCGCGCTTGGTTTCCTCCTTCTCCCTTCTGGGATCGGAGAAGCCTTGGCCGTGTCGGGCGCAAGGATCTGAATACAAATGGGTGAACAAGTATTACCGACGGTTGTGCGTGCAGTAGATTGCAGCTTCGTCACTGCCTTGAGCTTGATTCGCATCTTAGTCGATCATGTGGGACCCAGAGAGAGGTCCTGACTTGTCGCGCACAACTGACTCATTGAAATTGGTTCGCCGCAAAGCAAACAGCTCCGCATGGAAGGGCTAGGGATAGAGAGAGGAATGTCAGTTCCTACGTCGGTTTGAATAGACACAGAGGCTAGGGCGTACCTTGAGAAGTTCCTTGACTTCACCGACGTGAGCCTTTTTACGGCCCTTCTGGAGGGTACCCACTTTAGGTCCGATCCATCCGATGAATATATCTCTGCCAAGAGGACTCGCCGTCAGTCTCTCAACTTACACAGAACGAACGGAGGAGCAGCTATGTACCGCGAGATCATGGACTTCGAAAGGTCAATGTCCCCTTGCGAGATGATAGGCAAGCGCAGGAGTGCGAATTGCACCTCAGTGTCCTTCAAGTGCGACACCAGGTCGTCTACTCCTCCTGAGCCTGAGGCCTGCAACTCCAGCGTTGTGGCATCCTTGTAGCCAACCACCAGCCTGCACGAAGTAGGGCGGTTTAGCCGCTTGGTGCTTCATACTTCAGCGCAAGATACGCACCATCCAGAATAGGAGTCCGTGTGGAATATCTCTTCGATTGTCTTCTCGAGATGCTCCTCGTTGAAGAGGCTGAGCGTGGTGAGACAGGACGATCGCTTCTTCACCTCCACCCCTCGTGAGCTTCCACGCCTCTTGAACTTCGATATCGTCGCTGTAGTGGTTGACAAGTTAGGCATACGTCCCCACAGGTTAACTTGAACGAACAGGAAAAAAAGCTTACCATTAGGTATGCCACCACTGAGCGACCGTCGCATACGGATGGGCCGATCGCTTCCGCTTCCGGAGAGTTCCTCCATAGAGCCCTTCGGGGTGGTGGGCATATCGTCGCCGAATGCCTTGTCCATCTCGTTCTCCATCGAAGGCGTCGATGCCGAGCTAGTGAGTGGTGTTATGGGTTCTATGCTCGCATCGCCTTCGGAACGGGCGCTTGTCGGCTCCGCGCCCTCTGAATTGTTGACAGATACTGGAGATGATGGTGAGGACTGCCTTGGCGAGATAGACAGCGGTGAAGGTAGCAGCGGAACGGGAGATGATGACACAGCTGCAGGAGCGTCATCTCTTGCGGGTGCAGATTTGGGCGACAGGGGCTGTGCGTGCAACCGCGACGGTGACTGTGGCTGCCCAACCGTCGCGTCTTGCTTGGGAACCAACTCCTTGGGTTCCTCTTGGAAGTCTCTAGCCTCCTTACCCTCTTTAGTATCTTTACGCTTGGCACGCGGTGATATCAACGGCTTCTCGATCTTGGCCGCTTTGAGTGGCACAGGGGATGGTTTCTCCTTGCGCTCCTTCCGATCTTTCTTCTCCTTCTTCTTGCCGTGCTTGTCCTTCTTGTCCTTCTTCTTTGTAGTGCGCTCGTCATCAGAGTTCATGCCCGAGAAGGTTAGATGTCGCGGCTTCGTCGATAGATTTGGGCTTCCTTGAGCGTGAGGAGACATTACGCCCTCCTCGCTTGATTCCATACCTACACCCGACTTGGTCGTCGCGCTGCGAGTACGAGCGTGGGTGCGATGTTCAGCATGGGTCTCGCCAGCGCCGGTCTCCTCGGCACCAGAAGAAGACGACGAGAGCGCAATGGTACGCGGGGAGGAATTGGCCTTCGCTCGTCCGGAGAGAAGAACTTCACCACTGGTTGGCAAATCACCAGTTTCCGGACCGCCATAAAGGTTGATCCCGAAGCTATCACGACTAGCGCTGCGCGGCCGTCTTTCTCCGACGCTGGGGTGGGGGCCTTCATCATCCGTCGTACCACCTTCGCCGTCCGTCAACTCATCTCCGCCATCGCTTTCCGACTCTTGATTGTCACTGTGGGGTCCACTTGCCGTCAACTGGCTCTTGCGGTCGCCATCTGATTCCGCGTCCAGCGCAGAACCTAAGGAGAATGACACCACGCAGTGGGTCAGCATGCGCACACTCGTGCCGCAGCTGTCAGGCTGCCTATCCGGCTAACGTACAGTCCGACGAGATGGGTTCATTCTCAAAGAGCTTGGAGTAGTGCTGGATGAGGAATTCCACGATGAGATTACCAATACTCATGTCTCGCAGCAGGTCTGCATCCTCAGACACCAACGGGTACGCGAGGTTGGGACCCAGAAGTGCGCCTGAATGGAGAAAACTGAGTACCGCGCAAGGTGAAATCCATCGAGATTGATTGGGGCGTACCAAGGCTCGAAGGGGACATACGATTGCTCGCTGAGTTCGCCGCTACCTTTACGCACAGCTCGATTACGCGCTTAGCCACGGCGTAGTTATGCTGTGGAAGCGATTGCACTACCTCGCGCACTGCGAGGATACGCTCCGCGTCCATAGCGTAATCACCTGCAAATGAGCAGAGTAGATTTAAGTCAAAGGCATGATTCCAGCTTGTATTCGATGAAAGACGTACCGGTCATGACTTGCACGAATTGGTCCCAATGTTCAAAGGTCAGGAGCGGCTCCGGCAGCTGTCGGAGGAGCTTCTTTAGAATGCCTGCCACAGCGTGCGGGTCAAGATCGGGCTCCAGCTCGAACGGTCTACCGTTGGCTGCAGTTGACAAAAAGAAAGATCAATGCTCCAACGCAAGAAGAAATAATGATAGCAGTAAGACGCATACCTGTGATGATAATCTTCATAATATGTGTGATTGTGGTCTGCGCAGCAGCTACTCGGAAGAGACCAACTTCCTTTAGGGCTGATGTGCGCCCACGTGCAACAGAAAGAGAGATTTAGATGAAGCAGTGAGCAGGGTAAGTCCAACCCAATATGTACCGTGTTCTTCGAGGTGCTTGATCAACATGTCGATAATTTGAGGCACCTGTGGTGGACTGATGCCTTCTTTTTCATAGAGTACATGCAAGGGCGAGCCTGTGTGCAGAAAGATCAGTTACGCCGTGAGGGACAAGAGAACAAGAGAAAGAAGTACCGAAAATGGAAATATTTCCCTCCTCAGCGTACTTCTTCTGCTCCAGGACGAGGATTTCCTTCTTCTCGGCTTCCTTTCGTTCTAGTTCGTCTCGCTGCCGTCGGTCCTCCTCCCGCTGCCTCTTGGTCACTTCCCGATACCGCTCGAGCGATGGCTGCAGCCTGCTCACCATTTGCTGACCTTGAATGAAGAATTGGTTGTAGGCATCGAGGTAATCGCACAGCTGTACAATGAGAGCAGTTGAGCGATGCACGATCATGAGTGCCTTGTAATAAACTGTCAGAATTTACCCGTGCAAGCGTATCCTGGCTGACCATCTTGATGGCGTCCTTGAGGCACTTGGAAGCTTCCTCTTGTGTTCGCTCATACGTGTATTTCGCTTTGTTATATTCAATCTGGGCCTGTTACCAATGGACGTGAATTCAAGTTTCTTTCAAGTCGTGTCACAAGATGAGGGCAAGCACCATGACGGCTGCTTTGCCCGGCTTCTGACGGTTCATCCTGGATTCGGCTTCGGTGTTGGCGATTCTTGCTTCATCATATCGCTCTTTGCTTCGCTGGATAGTCCAAAAACAGAAGAGATGTAAGCTCAAGCACTGGTATCCAGGTAATAGCGTAAAGTGTACCAGAGCCTCCGGCAGGGTCACATCGGAGAGCTCTTTAATGGGCACTCCAAAAACTTCAATCAATGCGTTGCTCTGGTAACGATTGGAAGAGAGAGCAGTCTTCGTCAGTAAAGCGCGACTAACAGGAAGTTGGCTCCAATTTCTATCATACCAACTTGAATTTGATTTCCTCTAAGCCCACCTGAAACACAGCAGCGGCATGAAGGCACTCTCCTGCAAAAGAGAAAAGCGAATGAGTACTCAGGTTCCCTTTCGAGTTACCCAACAGCCAATATCGCACCATATTCACCACTATTGGTCTTGGAGTACTCGAGGAAGGACTTAGCCAGCTGCTTTCCATCTTCGATTCCCTCTGCGGTACGAGCAAGTGTCAAACGACACCCACAACCTGCCTCATGGCCAGCGCTAGGACGTACGCGCAGTGCTGGCCACATGGTTCTGCAACTTGGTATAGATGTCCTGCAAAGAGCCCATATCGGTTTCGAGCCTCTGTACGAAGACAAAGAGTTGAATTAGTTCTATCAGTCGAGCTTCGACGAAGTTAAAATCATAATTAACGGTTATTTATGAATGTTTTAATATTGTGTTTGAAATGAAAGTTTTGAATGAAATACGACAAAAATGACATATTCTTTTAGGAAAATATGTCTTTCATTGTCTGGCCGTTCATTATATTATCTCGTGAGAGGGATTGAGGAAAGGGACAACGGTTGATGAACAGAAAAAGGGGATTTGATGAACAGAAAAGGCAACGGGAGTACCCTCGCTAAGGATTCGATCTGAAGCAGCTTTTCCGTTCCTGGCCCTCGCAGGGTGTCATGATCCTCCATACTCATCTTCCTTCGGCTGGCATCGCCAGCAACGCCGAGCTTAGCTCCAATCTTGCTCGATGAAGAGGACGAGACGCCGAGGAATTTCTTGACGGTCGAACCCTTGAGCTTCTGTGCTGGTCGCGGCACGAATCCCGATTTGCTCCTCTTCCCTCGTATCATGGCCCCAATTTCGCTTCCCCCTGCACCCTCGCCCCCTCCGCTCCCGACCGCGCTTACGCCCTCCTTCCCGACAACCGTAGGGGTTGTGGTCAGGGGGTTGGTCCCCTTCGTCCCCACCGGTATGGTAGTCGCGATGGTGTGGGAGGAGGTGGGTAGTGCAGAAGAGGCCGTAAGTGATCGCCCATGCACGATGGCCGGCGTCGTTTCCATGGTGGTGACCTCAGCCCGCGCAAATATTACCGTTCGTTCGAGATGAGTTCGATGCACAAAAATGAAGGTTGATGAACAGGAAAAAAAAATATGAGGGTAGGGGAGAATGGCCAGCCACCCACCCAGCCCTCAGAGACAATGTTGTCGAAGATGGGCCGTTGAGTTGATTTTTTGTCTGTCGAACAGCAAACAAAAGCAACCTAAAATTTGGTACTTGGCGACAAGTTCTCCTTTTCCAGCAACCCTCGCTTAAACACCGTACACGCCCCTTTGCGCAACAACACAACATTTCCATAACGTGAACGTTGATCATCAGGAGAGCAGGGATAGGCATGTTGCACCAAGACTTGATGCAGCGAATGAGTTACATTTTGTTCCAAGAATAACGCAGTGGCTCGGACATGTCGTCCACACCGTCTCTCCACCAACCGCTCATGGCATTGTGGTAGTTGAGGCTGACCGCGGCTTCTTCTTTTTCTTTCGCTTCGTCTCGGTGGCGGAACAGCTCTGCACAAAGTCGGGGGATGCCAAAGGAGTCTCGTCGCTCTCCTCTTGCTCACCTCCGCTCTGTCGCGGCGAGCCCGCAGCGCTGTTGCCGCCAGAGGAAGAGCCTCCTTCCTTCCGCTTCTCCTTCTTCTTTTTCTTCTTTTTGGTCGCCTCTTTCCCGGTCTTCAAATCCTCTTCGCTTCCGGTCGGCTTCCCGTCGTCTGACTTGCTTTTCTTCTTCTTTTTCTTTTTACCAGAGCCCTTGCCTTCTCCCTTATCAGTGGTGCCTTCTTCGCTCGCTGGTGTTTGCGGTGCTGGCTCCTCCGTCCCTTCAGTATCGGACTTGGCTGTGGATGTTGTAGTTGTCGTAGCTAAAGATGCTGCTTCTGCTGCATCATCGGGGACTTGGTCTTGCTGTTCCGCACCAGGCTGATCCTGGAGGGGTGATGCCTCCAGAACCTTTGGCTCCTTGGCCAACATAGATTCGGGGCTAAGTTGCATTTGAAGCTCTCGGAATTCCTCAACGCTAGCGAAAGAAGACTTGCCAAAAAGGTGCTTCTCGTACTCGATCAGCTGGTGCTTTAGATACCTTCTTACAAACAGGAGGATAAATATAAAACTACTGAAGTCACTTGCGCATCAGCAAACGTACTTGTCAGGTCCTACGATTGGTCGCCGAAGCTTGACGTGCACATAGGCCTCTCGGAGGGTCCAACCTTCCTTCTTCATTAGATACGCCAGCACAATCTGAGAGCAGGGAGGGTTAGAATCTTCGGAAGTAATCGTTCACATCTGTGATAGCTGTCGTACCGTCGCGGAACGTGACCTGCCGTGCATGCAGTGCACCAAAACTCGGTCATAACCACTGGCGGTGCCTTCTGTCCCACCGTTCTCCTTGTCCTTGCCTGATCTCAGGCCTAGCCGAAGCTTCGGCTTCAAACCGTTTCCCTTCCGTTCGCCGCTCTCCAAGTCTCTCGTCAGCCGCTTGCTTCCCTTTTTCTTTTTCTTCTTCGTCTCACTGTGTAGTGAATGTCTCGGTTTAAGTTCAACCTGACGCCAACTCCAAGAATCAACTCATACCCTTCGTAGGCCAGTCTGGCCTTATCGATAAAAGTGAAACACGTCTCGAACGTGTTCCATTGGTTCTCGCTCTTCCGTATCTGCAGTAGGAGGAACGTCATTGCGAGCATGAGTTCCTGTACAATCATGAAGCCCAAATGACGCGCGCCACATACGTGTTCTACGACATCCACCATCATGTACTGTTTCACCAGTCTCTCGCCCTCCTTCTTCGAGAGACTCCTCGCCACCGTGGGCGGTGGAGGACACTCCTCCGCCACGTTCAGGATGTGTGTCACACCGAGCTCACGCAGCAGCTCCTCTTCGTTGGCGCAGAAGCACGACCTGTGTCAACCCACAGTACTCCGGTCAGTTCACAACTTTTGTTCATTTTTTCATTTTATAGCGGCCGAATAATTATTATGCAACTTATAAAGATAATTTTATAATTGTCGTACAATTACTAAAAATAATTTGATGAACAAAAAGTAGAAATAAATCCTATTTATGTTTTAACATGATAATTATAAAAAGAAACAAGACCAGTCAACAGAAGTCGAGGTCGCTTAGTAAAGTGACAAATGAATCGTTCAGAGCGTGCAAAGGGAAAGGAGAAGGAGTCAGGCGCAGACGTACCCGAGGTAGAGGAAGGGAAGGATTTCGGTGGGCGGTCCCCATCTCTTGCTGCCCTCGCTCTGGAATTTGACGTACAGATTACGCGGCACCACTGCGTGCAGGAACGGATCGAAGTCGTCGTCCTCGTCCTCCTCTTCCTCACCGGGCGCTTGCCCATCTACGACTCCGGGAGGATCAGAACCATCTGGATTGGTGGTGGCGGCAGTAGCATCGGTGTCCGTCATGTGTGTGGGATCAGCGTGCCGTTGACTACCGTCGAAGATGATGAACTGAAATCTGTGCTCAGTTCAGGAAAGAGGAATCTATGTAGTGCGGGGATGGAGACTGCGGGCTCAAGGGGAAGGTAGAAGGAGAATGCAACGCGTGCGCCGATTAAAAAGATGAACAATTGCAACCAGATCTTCCGGAAGAGCTTTGTTAATTGCTATCTCCGGTTTGTGGTATCCGTGCACGTTGTCATAGTGGTTACGGAGAGAATTGCGGTGATCATCGGAATTCAGAAAATATTAAGGTTATTAATTTGGAATTCAAGAAATTTATGCAATTTAGAATAAAAACAGAGCAACTCTGACGCTCTCCTTGCGTGTCACACGCATGCAGTTGGTCCCTTCTACAATCTGGCCTTGACCTTGTGGTTGTTCTTCTTGGTTTTCTTTTTCTTGTGGTTGTTGTTGCTTCGAGAGCTTGGTGGCTCCGGCAGGTCATCCGAAAACAGACGGATCAGACTTCTTGCTCCCTTCTCCACCGCCCACCAGCCTGCTCCGATGAGCAGGAACGAAGGAAGGCCCCCGATCGGCAATGCTGAGCTCACCACTCCTAATATTACACGTCTGCCTCCTGCCCAGGTTGAGGTTAGCGCACGGGTCGTGTGGATCCCAAGCACAGGATGAGGGTGACAGTGACGTACCGAATTGCAGAACTTCTTGAACGCCACGAGCCAAGGTCTCACCTCGCACAAGAGCGTCAATCGCCCAAGGAACGGTGGCCGGCAGGCGCGGGCCAAAGTACCTCATGCACAGGCGATAGCCGCCTGCCTTGGCAGCGTCCTTGCACACCATGGCCACGAAGCTACGCGCAGTTCCTCTCCCTGCACCGCCACGCAGCAAGCTCAACAGCTCACGGTGATGCTCCAGCGCACTGCGCACGGCGGCCGTGACGCTGGCGAACTTGACTTCATCCTTGATCCGCGTAAACTCCAGCCGTCCCTGATCGGTCAGCTTGTAGCCCTGATGCAGGCGAGGAATCACCTGTCGCGAGGCGGCCGCCAGCAGGCCGCGCCCGGGTCCGCCGCTGCTGCTGCGGCCACCAGAGCCTTTCTTCCCGCGCGACTCTTCTGTAGGTCGATAGCTGCGGGTGTCCTTCGAACTCGCGACCATCACCTGTTGCTGCGTCGATGGTGGTGTGTCGAGGTGTCCTCTGGCGTCACGAAGGCGCGAGAGGATGGTGTCACGCGGCTGGCGCGTCAGGCCCACATGCCTTGTCGTCGACAAGGAAGAAGAAGAGAAAGTGGTGTTCTTGAGGCCTGATGCGAGAGGCACCGCTTCCTCCACCAGTTTCGCTACGCCGCCTTGTCGGTGCTCGGAAGGACGAGACTTAGAGTCGTTTGTGGTTGAACGAGCGGCATCGGCAGCCTCCCGATCGGCCGCACAAGGCCAGGGCGAAAGAGCATGCACAACGGTGCTCCCACGCTCGTCTCGTACTAGAGGCCTCACCGTGCCCTGAGCGGCCTCAAGCTCTTCTTCCATCATCCCCCAGATAGCTGCACCTGTCGTGGGAGACAACACGTTCCGTGTCTCCGTCGACAAGAAGAGAGAAAGAGAAACGAAAAGAAATACAAAGAGAAACGGTTGGTGTGAAAAAGAAGAAAATGATTTTCCTTGTAAAGATAAATGCCGACACGTGAACAAAATTTCCTTGTGCTAAATTTGAAAAAAGGAAATGAAGGGCTGTCTGTATCGTTCTTGATTGTATTCTTGGATGAATTAGGAAAGGAGGGGAGCTGTGGTGTCCTTTACCACAGCCCAGGCTTGCAGCTGTGTTTACACAACCCCCAAAGCGTGGTGGAAGAGGAGGCATCTCCTCTCCGGAGAGTGCGAGAGAGATTAGATCTTCCATTTCGATCCCTCTCTCCTTCCCAGAGGCAAGCGGCGGCCAAAGAGGCTCTCTTAGACTTTGGTCACCCCACCTCCTCTTTTTCTCTTGATCCATCAAGGACAAGGGACCTTCCCCGAGAATTCGATTCGCTACGCGGTATATCGGATTTCGGATCCACACGCCATTTTTGATTTCCCCCTCATCTGCTGCTCCATTCCCGCCTCCATTTTTTCCTGAATTTGCAAGCGCGAGTACTACACAACACCATGGCGCGACTGGTGGAGGTGATTCCCCATGTGTTCCTGGCAGATGTTGGCAGCTGCCAGGATCAAGACCTACAACGTCTCCGTATCACCCACGTGCTCACCGTAATGGATGAAATTAGCAACATGAAGGATCGCCTGTACAAGGTACCTTGCCTGGCGCTTCAGTCCTACGTTCCTTTCAACGATTCCCTCAATCCATTCATCTTTAAAGATTTTATTGAAGATGAAGAGCGTCACTGACTCAGTCCCTTGTGCACGTGCCTTTTCTGTGACAGAACTTCACACACAAGAACGTGTCTGTGGGAGATAACCCGCCAGACAACCTCTTGGCGCGGCTGAGTGACTGTTTCGCCTTTCTGACCGAGGGCACTGCTCCCAACTGCGGTGTAGTAGTGGTGAGGTAAGAAGTGTGCGTGTGTGACTTGCTGGTGGTGTGCTGCGCACCACATATCATCTATGAAGATGCTGACTCCCCGTGCCTCCTCTCCTTATGCCAGTTGGCTGGGTGTCTCGCGAAACGTAGCTGTCATGATCGCGTACTTGATGAAGACCCTTAACCTCAGCTTCGAGGATGCCTCGACCAAGGTCAATCATACAGGTTACACTTACTCCATTAGTGAGTCCTTGATAACGGTACAACGATTGAATTGATGAGTGATTCGTTTGTTGGTTCTGACACTGCGCCCTGCAGCAACTCAAACTGTTTGAGAAGCTGAAGTGCACTGTTGATACCGAGAGCAAACTCTACACGTCGTGGTACAGCAAAGCTACTGCTGATCATGACGCCCTCCTAGAGAAAATCGCCAGCATGCCAGCTGTGGATATATCAGACAGCAAGCAATCACAGCAGATATCCTCCATTCTCATGCAACGAGCTGGTGAGTTTGTCTTGTCTCCTTTTCTGGGTCACACCTACTCACTTTCATAATCTTTGCAGGTGGCAATCTCGATGTCAGTAGCTTTGCTGCTGATCCGGAAAATGACCTTACCACCAAGTCCGATGTCTTCGCTTGTGGGTTCTGCAAACGCAGGCTCTTCTCCTCTCGCAACGTCATCGTCCACAGCAAGAACAAGGATCCATTCGATATTGAGGTACGCCCAGGATGACACAATTGCAATGGCCCAATCAACTTTCTAAGAGCCAACATTAGGACTGGGAATGCGAGTACTTGTTCTTCGAACCGATTGCCTGGATGAAGTACGACATGAGCCAACCTGCAGGCAAGTTCCCTTGTCCCTCGTGTGGTTTTCTCGTTGGCGATTGGAACTGGGCTGGCTCCATCTGTAGCTGTCATGCCAAAGTGAAGCCTACCTTCCGCATACACAAGGTGCCAACCGAAGCCCAGTTTTCCATGTTGTAAATCACCGTCTCACAGACAGGCTTATACAGGCGAAACTGGTAAAGCTCTCTCCAGAGGGCCACCACTTACAAACTGGAGGCGGCGGCTGGAAGAGGGCTGTACCAATGTGGCAAGCAGAAGTTTTGAAGAAATCTATGCCGCGTAACAAGCCGCTGGCGCAACTCTTTGGTCGTAAAAAGAAAGAAGAGGTGCTTTACATTAGCTTTTGCTGGGAATGAAAAAGGTGGATTACGAATTACACTCATCGTCTGCTGTACTTGAACAGGAGGATAACGAAGAAAATCGACCAGCTCTGCGCATTAGCAGCGCTTCTGAGTTAGACAAGCATTCCAAACGCAAAGAAATGTCTTTGCCACTTAACAAGTACCTTCCAGCAGAATGCGCTCTCAATTCAAGATAAATAGCTAATTGGTGAAATTACAGGCCTGCATCCGATGAACTGCTAAGCTCCACTTCGAAAGTGCCGCTGAACTCAGAACAGCGCAAGCTTAAGAGGAAAGAGAGAAGGGCTCACGCCAGAGCTGTAGCGAAACAGCACCGTCAAATGGAGAGGTAGATTTAGAATGGTTTCACGAAATGTTAGTACACAACTAATGCGTTTTTTGGATCTGCTGATACAGAGAGAAGAGGAGAGCCGAAGCTCTGGCTAGAGGAGAAAAGCCAGAAGAGGAAGAAGAGGAAGAAGAAGAGGAAGAAGATGACGATGACGATGACGATGACGAGGAGGAGGAGGAGTCCGTTACGGTCGACACAACTGAAACAGCGCCCGTTCAAAGCACGGAAATCAGTGAACCGGTTGTCGTATCTCTTGACAATCATGCTGAGAGCAGCGATATGTCCAAGCCGAAAGATCTCACTCAATCGGCCCCGGACCTCATTGGCGCTCTAGAGTCCAGCGGCAGCGGATCTGAGAAACGAAGCAAGGACAAGTCGCATAAACATCACAAGCACCATCACCATCATAAGCATCATCACCGGTATGTATTTTCTTCCTTCTTTAGACTGTCCATTCCCACTCACCTTGGCCATCCCACAGACACAAAAGCCGTTCGTCTTCGCGAAAAGGCGGTGAAGAACCAAAGCCGCCTACATCTATTATGGGCAAAGTGCTCGCTACATTCAAGAAAAAGGATAAGATCACCACCAAGCTGGCCTACGCCGGCGAGAATGAAGATGAGCCTGTAGAACCAAGGAAACATCAACCGCCTGTGTACCTCACGTGTGCGGATGTACGTCTCCTCGCTTCATTTTGGGTATACTGTGTTCGGGCCGACTGATTCGCGTGATTGACGACAGGATCTTCCTAAGGATATGAGGAAAATGCTCAAAGGCACCAAACAACCTCTTTGCTGATGTTTTCATTCACTAATCTTTATGCCGTTCTTCTTGGGACAATTCTAGTATCGAAAATCACTGAGGCAGAAACAAAAGCGAACTTCCTCATTCTACTGCATTGTCTTCACTTCCTCACTAAGCGGGCTCTCATTTACACGCCCAAGGATGGGGAGCCTGTCAAAGTAGGACACAGAAAGAAAAAGGATAAACCGCAGCCTTGGGAGAATCTGCCACCAGCTAGTACGATAACATCCATTTCCCTGCTGCGCCAACGAGCATCAGCCTTATGGTTTTTGTCTTTAATTCCAATAGGCCAACTTCTCACAGAGGGCAATGCCAAGAAAGATCTCAAGGTGCAAGAAGTAGTGGGCGAAGGGTACGGGCATTTTATCCTTTTCGTTAGCACAGACGCAGCCAACGTGCTTATCGAATCTCCACAGTGGCTTTGGACGAGTGTACCTGGCCAAGAATGCCAAAGGAAAGGTACAGCAACCCAAAACGAATATCGCCTATTTGCTAAGCTTTGACTCATTTGGACTCTTCCTTCTATCGCAGGGTCGAGTGGCTGTTAAGAAGATGAAACATATCAACCCACGAGACCAGTATCGCAACTTGAGCGAGGTACACTTCCTCAAAAGGGTAGACCACCCAAATATCGTCAAGTACATCGGTTCCTACACCATCCAAGACGAACTCTGGGTCGTCACCGAATTCATGGAAGGTGGCACATTGTCTCAGGTACCTACCAAAGTTTTTTTTTATGTGCCTAGATGTTAGTTTTGACTAAGCACTCTCTAGGCCATCAAAAACTTTGAATTCCAGGAAAAGCAGATCGCATTTGTTGCGAGGGAGGTGAGTTATATCACGGCCCTTCTTCTTCCTGGCTAGATAGCTCAGGATCAAGTATTGATCTCTCCCCTTTGTGTAGATGTTGCAGGGGATCCAGTACCTCCACCAGAACCAGCTTATTCATCGAGACCTGAAGGTCCACTATTACCGCTCCATACCAGCTGCGCCGCCGTTCTAACGATAAATTTATTTCAACAGAGCGCTAACATCATGATGACTACACACGGCGATGTTAAGCTGAGTACGGCTCGCCTCTAGTTTGCACGCATTCACTAGGCCATTGGATTTACCACTCTCTTTGACTCGTGTGCAGTTGACTTTGGACTATGCTTGGATATGGCCAAGCAAGGCGATAAAAAGGCTCACATGGTAGGCAGTCCCTTCTGGATGCCGCCCGAGATGATCAAGAGACAGCCGTACAGCTATCCCGTCGACATATGGTCGTTCGCTATCTGCCTTCTCGAGCTGGCAAATGGCCAGCCACCAAACAGGAAGTCTGCACTGAGGGTAACTCGTCTCTAGCGCTGCAATTAAATGCCGCTAACTTTGGGATGTTATTATTTTTAACAAGGCCATGTTCACGGCCGGCACTGAGGGTTATCCGAGGCCGTTCAAGAATCCTGGGCAGTGGACGAGCGAATTCAAGGACTTCATAGGGCGATGCCTCGAAGTCGATCCCGCAAGACGCGCCACGGCAGCTGAGCTTCTTCAGGTACAGCTTCTTTCCCCACGTGAGCACTTTGGTCTCGAGACGACGCTCAACTTATATTTACTCCACCTCGCCACAGCACTCGTTTTTGGCGAAGGCCGACACGAAGAAGGGCATGAAGAAGATTTTGTCACACATATTCCTGCAGACCACCATGGAGATCATGAACCTGGGCGGCATTTAGATCTTGAAGAATGTGCCCACGACACCGTGTCCCAAGAACGATCTGAGCAACCTTCCTCTTTCCACTTCATTCTCACCATTAGCCGGTTTTAGCCTATTTCGATACTCGCGCTCCCTCTCGCCGCTCTCCATACCTACTTCTCCTCGTTCCTTCGTTCGGGCATGCACATGCAGCCACTCGATGTACCATTAAAAACTCGCTGAGCTCTCACTCGTCATGGCACCTGGGCTTGTGTCTGCTTCCTCGCATGCCTCAGCTGTGTGGATCCTCGTCCCGGACTGACCGGACAAGATATCTCTGGCTGGTAGAATACACTTCTGTCCTCCGTCCAGGAAAGATGGTGGAGGAGTCATCGCTCTTTCAAGGACAAGTCCGGGATTGGTGGTAGATGTGTAACTCCGGCTCTTATGCACTCGTTCAAAAGGAAAAAGCTTCATCTCCGAGAAGGAATAAACACCTGGGAGACAAGAAAAGAACCAATGGAAACGCTCCTTAACACCGCGTGCGAGGGCGAACGAACCAATCACCGTCTGGGTGCACGTGAAGACCTTAGAAGGGAATAAGCAGCGTAACCCCTACGTACGGTAGAACAATAAGCTTTGACGAAACTAAACCTCCTCGCAACCGTTCCCTGAGTACAGTCATACGCTTGACGACCGCGGCAAACGAGATCCGTCCCCATGAATAGACTCCCAGGGTGGGTGGGTGGCCTACATAAGGGCGACCGCCTGCTTCGTTCTTTCATCGCTTCGTCTTCTCGTTCGCACACACCACTACCTTCGCCCACGACTAAGCCTTGGTTCTTCCCCCTCCCCCATCGTCCCGACCTCACTTCGACTGCACCTGAAGCTGCGGCCACTACCACCGACTACTCAGCGCCCACGTTTCTCCCCGACTACTCTTCTCTCCCCACATTCCTTCTTGGCTAGTTTTCTTTGCGCAAGAACAGTTCGACCATCTGACCCACGCACCCGTCCGCTACTACCCTCCCTTACCACCCCAACCGACCCGCGCCTCGGTTGGCCAACTTTCAAGTTTCAGCTCCCCCCCCCCACCCATCAAGTGCCCCCTTTGTCCATCGAGGCGCCTGCACCCCAACTACTTTAACGTACGCGCCAGCACACTCAGGGCCAGCGTAGCCAAGATTTTTCTGTCCGTCGTGCGAAATAGTACTCGCAGCCCAAGAAACAAGCTCGCTCACCTCACGACAACCGAGTATCCCTTACAAGAGAGAAGACCACCAAGAACACACCGCGGCGTTCAGGCCGACTCGGTCAGAAAAGAGGCCAGGCCTCCCCTTTCCCCGCAAGTCAACCAGACACAGAAGACCGATATGGCGGCATCGGTCCAATTCTTTCCCAGTCATCACGGAGGTCATCAGGCATCGTCGAGGACGATTCCTCTGCCCTTCCTTGAACCTCATCCGTTCTGGTCCGCATCGGCTGCCCCGATCGCGACGACAGGACTTGACGTGCAAGAACGCCACCGACGCGAGGCGACGAGCGTGTGTTCGCCCGGGCCTGTGCAGCATGTGGAGACGGCCCGACCATCAGACCGGCTTCTCCCGCTGCCACTCCCGTTGGCCTTGCTTGCTGTCTCCACACCCTCGCCGTTGCCTTCCCCTTCGTCCACTTCGTCGCCTGCGTCGCCTGCGTCGACGCCCAGGATCATGGGAGCCTCCGAGGTTCATCATCAGTACCGGACTTGTCAAGAGACGGATTTGACGGGAATGCACATTGCGTCCCAAATTTACCATCATCAGGTTCTGCAGCATCACCAGCAGCACTACCACCAGCTTCGCGCGGGGCTTATCCAAAAGTCCCGTTCGCAGCCGACCTCGCCGACTAACACGCCGCCGGCGTCGCCGGCCTCGGAGGAACGGCGCCTGGCTCAGGGCATGAAGCGCAAGCGCACCATGTCGGTGCCCTCCAACTGCCACGGCGACGCCGTGAGCCACAAGGAGAAGCAGCTTCAGCAGCGCGTTGAGGACGAGAAGCGCCGCCGAGAACAGTTCGATGCCTCTAAGTCACAGCCGGCCAAGAGCGACGTCACCTTCGTCAACGGATCCCATGTGGCCAAGTGGAAGCTCAATGCTCCCCGCTATAAACGATGCAAAGTGGAGGTGAGACTCACTTCTGTCACAGTAATTGAGTGGACCCGACCCTAACCCACGCGCTGTGTTGTCCTGATGAACACAGAGCTCCGAAGGCGGCCTTGAATGGAAGAGGTGTCAACACTGCGGTACCGATTCCACGCCTGAATGGCGCAATGGTCCTCTGGGCAAGGGCACCCTCTGCAACGCCTGCGGTCTTCGCTACAGGAGCAAGCAGCGCGATCAGACGTCCCGCAAGACAGGCGGTAATGTGCCGCTGAGCATGCTCCTCAACCCCGAGAGTACCAAGAAGGGCAGAACCAACATCAGCAACCCCATGGTCTGGGAGTGCAAGCTCTCGCTCCCCAGCCAGGAGCAGCACGCCATGTGACGCCTCTTTTCCGTCCGAAGAACGAAGGGGATCCTCATTTGACTCGATCTGTGTACCAATAGCACACAATATTATATCCAACAATACTTCTCGAAAGAAGATGATCAACCTCATCCTGTTGTTTCGTCCCGACCGCGACATCCGACTCATAACGAACTTGACACGTGAGGGATCCAAAAGTAGCTCCCCACCTGTTCGAACAGGAAACTACGGAGCGGTGGACGTCATCGGTCGAGTTCATGGTCACGTTGACTAGGACTCGTGGTCTTTCCAGCTGTTTTCACTCTCCGATGCCGGTCAGGAAGTTGACGTGCGCAGAGCTCCTGTGTCCTTCTGGGCAATGACCGGACTTACCATAAAACACCCGCGGTTTCGGTTACACTCAAAATTTGCAGAAGTTTAGCAAATTTTGGTAAACTTTTTGATAGTTACGAAATGTTTCCCAAATTGATGTGGGAGATTTGGCCAAGACGCTGCAAAGGTTATAACCAAAGCGCCGTGTTCAAGATTGGCAGGTGAAGATGGGAGACAAAGAAATTGGATATGGACATGAATTATATTTCTATCCTGCCCTGGAAGCTGGCCGGCACTCTTTTCCCATTTTGTTTGAGATTAGTTAGTCGTTCAAAATATTCAATTGAAGATGAAGGTGAAGTTGGCCAAAAAGTGGGGAAACTACATTCATGTACAAAAGTCTCTTTTGTTTTGTTTAAATGTCCCAAGGGACTCAACTCTTCTTCATTTTTTGATGGCGACGAATGGCGGCACACTGCCCATTAAAAAAAGTTTAGTAGAAGTAGCCGAGGACCTTGCCACCAGCGCCCTTGCGACGGGCCTCCTCGTGGTCCATGATACCGCTCGAGGTGGTGAGCACAATGTAACCGAACTGACGCGAGGGCAGGAGATCGGTAACCCACTGCTCAATGTGCTTGAGCTTGACATCGAAGCGCGGGCTGATCACGCCGCACTTGTTGATGCGACCAATCAGCTCGACGACGATCTTGCCGCTGCGGTGGTCATCAATGATCTCAAATTCACCAATGTAACCTATGTCGAAAACAAAAAATTAATCATTCCTGCGAGCACAGAGATGGATTGCATAAATGAACAAGACATTTTGGTGCTACGTACCATGCTTAAGCATCACAGTGAGGAACTTGACGATGACCTTGGAGCTAGGCCTGATGAGGA
>CDEZ01018657.1:0-11884 GCA_000826365.1 Acanthamoeba royreba | reverse complement strand
CGCATGATGGCATCGACGAGGGAGTGACGGCAACCGTAGACGTTGTCGAACTTGGACTTGGTCACAGAGTCGTTGACGTTGAGGGCGGGGAAGAGGAGCTTGCCCTCCTTCATCATCTCGTACAGGCGGTGGACACCAGTGGTGGTCTCCTCCGAGACACCCTTGAGATCGGGGACGATCTTGTGCCAGAAACCGGGCTGCAAGAAAGAAAAATCGCTCAGATTAATTTTCCGATCAATTCGCGATTTTGCGAAAATTAATTTTTCTTTTCGGGCGGAGTTGTTACCTTCTCCTTCTGGACCCTCTTGAGGATCTTGTTGACGATGGCGAGCTCCTCAGAGCCCTCGTCGTCATCGAGGATGGCAGGGTTGTCCTCGGCGTAGTAGCCGCGGTGAACCATAAGAGTGGCTGTGGAGCGGAGAATCAAGAAATTAATTCATCTTGCACAAGATTCAGGAAATGAATGTGAAATCAAAAATCTTGCGTACCGTCACCACCATCGTCGACGATGAGCTGAGGGCCAAGGTCGTTGGGGAAGATGAGGGTCTTGAGGGTGCACTCCCAGTACTCCTCGAGGGTCTCGCCCTTCCAGGCGAAGACGGGAGTACCAGCGGCCACGATGGCGGCGGCGGCGTGGTCCTGAGTGGAGAAAATGTTGCACGAGCACCAGCGGACCTCAGCGCCGAGATCCTTGAGGGTCTCGATGAGGACGGCGGTCTGGATGGTCATGTGGAGCGAACCGGCGAGGCGGACACCGTTGAGGGGCTTCTCCGCACCGTACTTTTGACGCGTAGCCATCAGGCCGGGCATCTCGTGCTCCGCCAGCGAGATCTCCTTGCGACCGAATTCGGCAAGGCTGATGTCCTTGATCTCATATTCGGGGGCGATAGTCTGGGTCTGGGTCTGAGACTGCATGGTGGTGATGATGACGATTGATTAATCGAAACGTGTAGAGCGGGGAACGGGCGAGCTCGAACGGATGCGGCTGTGGTGTGAACGCGGGCCGGGAAGGAACGGACAAAGAAACCCAAACCGGTACGCCCCGAGTCCGTTTTTGTACATTTCTTCGCCGGCGTTGCTTGTTCAACTCCGTTGTCGACAAGATAACGTGTCAGGAAATAACGTGGAAAAGGAAATGACAGGAAAAGGCGCGTGCCAGTCACGGTGAGGGGTACACACGTGGCGGTGGTGATGATGGCGAACTGCCTGGGGATTGCGTAAACACCAGCAGGCTGATTAAGGAAGAAGCGAAGCACGAGCCGCTAGAAGAAGGCTCGTGAAGAAGATCACGGGAGATGCGTTTATCTAACGGCGACAAGAAAGAGAAAGGTACACACAAAATCGCACATGCTCGCCCCGTTGCGCGGTGCCATAGCAAAAGCTGGCCACAGCGAGCGGCCTTAAGTGCGGATGGAGGAGGGTCGCCGGCCTCCTTGCGTAGAGTGCGATAGGGAGGGATGGTTATCAACAAGATGGCCACAACGTGAAAATGAAACCTAACGGAAAGACGGCTAATTGACGACGGTAGTGTGAAGCTGAGACGGAACTTGATGGTGTACACGCGATCTGGGCACGAGCCCGGGCCGCTGAGGTATGATTACTGGAGGATACACTTCTTCCCCTCGTCTTCGCCCACACTCTTGCACGCCTTGATCCTCCTTACCAGTTCGAAGAACGCCTCCGTCACGTTGATGTTTTTCTTGGCTGATGTCTGCACAAATGTAGTCCATTACTACCTCACGCGTCCAACGAGAGTTAAAGCGCCAGATCGTACCTCCAAGAAGGGGGCGTTGAGCTTCTTCGCGAGCTCAAGGCCCTGCTGCTTCGTCACTTGCCTCTTATCTTCGAGATCGGCCTTGTTTCCTACCACCACGAATGGGATCTGGACATAGGGTGACGATGGTCAGAATGTTTACGGTAGCAGACAAACTGTCAAGCCCGTACGCCTTCATTTTCGGTGACTCGCAGGATTTGCTCGTGGAAGTTGGTAAGGAGTCGATAGCTGTCCTCGATGGTAATAGAATACACACACAAGAAGCCCTCACCGGTACGGTAGTAGTTGTCCCTCATGGCTAGAGAAGGAAAAGAAAAAAGAACGAAGCAGGTCAGCATAAGAACGAAAGCGGTTCGTTTGAGGGACGGATGTACCGGCATACTCCTCCTGTCCGGCCGTGTCAAGAATGTCGAGTTGCATCTCTTCCCCGTCAACCGTAATCTTTTTTCTGTCCATGAACATGAGGATTTGATGACAAGAAAAAGACGATGAACAAAAATGAATCAGGTGATGAGAGGATGTGCGTACCGGTAGGAATCGGCGGAGGTCGGATCATACCTGCATGATTATAAATGGTAAATTAGTTTACAATGCTTTGTTTTCAAATGATCAAGGCTACAAGGAAGGGTTATTTATTTTTGTTTTGGGGGGGGGGATGAGAGGATGATGGACGTACTCTTCCACGAAGTCTCCATACATGAACTGCAACGTGAGGGCGCTCTTGCCCACGCCGCCCGCTCCGACGACAATAATCTTATGGAGGGGCAGGTCCTTCTTCTTTCCCCTTCTAGGCATCTTCTTCTTCTTCTTCTTCTTCTTCTATTGATTATCTACGAGATGACGATGATGTGGTCGATCCAGTTGAACTCTGGGTTTCCTTCTTCTCTCTTCGCTCTCGTCGTTTTCTCTATTTTCTTCTCTCTTTTGAGGGCGAGAAGGGAAACGACTACGAAACCCCTTTGGTCGACACACTCTGCGTCGGGGTGACTGTCGTCTCTTCACACAGGGAAACGTTGAACTACCGGCCGGCTGAGAATACCTCGCGGTAGTAGTACGAGTTCCGGTACCGTAAGTCAAGAAAGGCAATAGCGCAGTCTCCTTCGCCTTCGACAAGCAGGTACGGTTGGTGAAGCTGGCCGGCAGCAGAAGGAAGAAGTACGTTGGGGTATGGGTAGGGCTGTTGTGGTCTGTGCGCAGGACCGCTCTTCTCCTGCTGGTTGGAGGGCTGCTGCCCATTGGCCACGGACACACGAATCAAAGCCGCAATACACGAGGATAATCCTCCGCCCCGCTCCCGGTAGCCCGCATTAGGCGGCAGTGTGCGTGTAGGACTGTGGGCACACGTGCCCTACCCTTGAGGTCGTGTGAGGACTCTTTTCCATCCCTTTCAGTGTAATTACAGGACATACACTCCGACTGACTTGTGGTAACGTAGCACTTCATTCATTGCAAGCTGTGGATCAGTAGAGGGAGGGAGTGCACTGGGGAGCAGGATGCTCTAGAGTTCCTCCTTATCGGTCTTGGTGGCCTTCTTCTTGGAGCTCTTCTTTTTCTTCTTCTCGACGGGCTTCTTCTCGACCTCCACCACGGCCGTGATGTGCTCCAGGGATCCGCCCCACGAGTCCGAAGGTCGCACTGAGGATGTGAAGAATGAGTGAGCATCAGATCAGCGAATGGTGAATCCATGGCAAGAGTCAGAAGAGGTGAACATGTCTACGCTAGAGGAGAGGGATCAATGCAGCGCACCTTGAGCGAGTTCAGTGTCCACCACGTACTGAGAGCTGGGAACCATCTTATTGCCACCCTACGTGAATTAGATTTCAAACATAACGGATGATGAGCATTGATGAATGTGGCAAGTGTGTGAGAACGTTGATCCCTACCTGCAGCTCGGCATGGATGAGCTTGATGGTCGTTCCCTCGCCCACAGGCTCCGCGGTCAGGGTGAAGTGGCTCATCAGCAGATAGGACGGGGGATTGGGACGACCCGCCACGCAGGCGTAGCGGTTGTCCTCCACAGGCACCACTCTCAGCTTCCAATTCTCGCCTGTGCCTCCGCTGCAGCGGTACTTGAAGGAACACGCCACTCCGGCTTCCTCCTGCGTAGCATCAGCAAGACCATTTTCATTATCTCTTGTTAGCATTCAACAACCGTCACACTACATTCTCCCGCTATGCCTTCATGACCACCGCCATCATCACTGATCATCATCGTCATCATCAGCATCACCACATTCATCAATTCTTTTTCAAACATCAGGACCAGTACGAGGTACTGCCTGAGTCAGTGCCTCGTCCACGTATACTTTGACTCTGCCGGTCCTTCCATGTTGAACTAACTCTGAAAAAGAGTTGAAGACCTCACAGTGACGATGTCGCGGACAAAAGAGAGAAAAGGAAGAAGGAGAGGTGCACGAAGAGGGCAAAGGGGGCAGACGCACCGACACGAGGCGAGCCTCCTGTTCTTCGACCCCGGGGCGTAGATGGAAGTCATGCTCCACCTCCTCCGCACCGCTGACGGCAGGCAGACAGAAGCACGCCACAAGTACCAGTAGTGCGTAGAACACGACCGCAGCACTCACCACTGACAGTCTCGATCGTACGTCCCTGCGCCGGGTCATTGCCATCTTGTGTGAGTTCGATGATGACGTCAGCTCTTCGTTTCGTAAACAGATTTCGTTTTCCCAAAATTTCAATTAAAAAATTCAAAGATATTTCCGAAATTGAAATGTGTTTGGAATTTTGTTGATTCGAAGCTGATCGTGAACACAGGACTGCCCTGCCGTGATGTCGATGTCTCTGGGAGGCAGCGCGGGGTACTTCTATGCCTTCGTCATCGTGGGCAAGAAGGACAATCCCCTCTTCGAGATCGAATTTGCTGGAGCCAAGGTTTGCCTTCCATTTCGAACAAAATTAATTGATTTTAATTTGCTTTTTATTCGTTAATAAAAATCGACATGTTTGATATTAGAAAAAATAAAAGATTAACCTAAATAGAAATGATCATTTTTAATTGATTTTCCTGTGCAGAAGGAAGGCTCGCAGCAGCCAGAAGCGCAGTTCGTGATACATGCGGCGCTGGACTTGGTCGAAGAGCACGTCTGGAAGAACCCGCAGATGTACGTGCTATGCGCATACGAGTGTATTGTCGTTGCTCCGCTCACACAGCTGATGTTGTTGGATTCGTGATGGTGCGGCGTGCGTGTCACGGCCTCAGGTACCTCAAAGTTGTAGACAAGTACAATGACAAGTACTTCATCTCTGCCTTTGTTACCGCTGGACGTACGTGCACACCTTGATGATTGGACCGTCTTGATCCGGCCGTGATGATTCGGACCTAACGTGCTTTGTCAATGTCGTTAAGATGAGCGCTTCATGGTGCTGCATAACACGAAGAACGAGGACGGTATCAAGTACTTCTTGCAGGAAGTCTATGAACTCTACATCAAGGTTTGTTCTCGTGCCCTTGTTGGAGCCTGATGTGATGTCGCTAACCGTACTTGTTGCCAGGTGCTCATGAATCCATTCTACAAGCAGGACAGTCCCATCACATCACCCATTTTCCAGAAGCGAGTAAAGCAGCTGGGCCGAAAGTACCTCACATAAGCAGTCATCCTACCTAAGTTCAAATAACATGTTTCAGTACTGTGGTGCATGCCACCTTGCTCAAGCATGGGGTTCGTGGAAGAGCTGTTGCTGTGTCATCGGCAGTCTGCGGAAGTGTCCAAAATGTCGACAGCAAGATCACTGAGGATCAGCAGTCAGATGAACGGTATTCCCGCTGTCGACAAAAGCGACAAAAAGTGTACATGTTGAGGTCAGCCCAAAGTCAAACAAAAATCACAGCTGAGGCAACAAAACTGAACTCAGCTCAGTGCTCATTATTTTTAAAACATCCACAAAAGTCATCACAAATCCCAAAAACAACATCCAAGTCTTCATCTTGCCTTTTTTTTCAAACTCAATTACTTGATTAAATCAAAACAAGAAGATGAAGAACAGCCAATCCAGCACGCCTGGCACAGCCTCTTCTTCGTCTTCATCTTCACTGACCAGCCTGTTCCGCTACGTGGATGATAAAGATCTGCCCAACCTCCGTCTCTACGCCTACCACGGGGTCGATCGGTCCGTGGACTATTTCTTTTTTTTGGTGTCTCTTTTCTTGATTTTTTTAGTTTTCGTTTTATATTGATTTATATTTCTTTTTAAAATAGGAATTATTTCCCTACAATAAATGACACTCAAATATTTGAGTGTCATTTAAGTTCTTTTGGTCAAACTAAATCTTCGGTGGTGCGCACAGATCGATCATTGCCAACCATGTGGGACAGCCCTTCTGGCGCTGGGTCGTCGAGTTCCTGCCTCTCACCCTCGCGTACGCTTTTCATATTTTATTTTTATTTTTATTTTATGATGTTTTTCTTAATTGAAGACAATTAAATTCTAAATGCTGAATATATTGTGTTGTTTACGTGACGAACAGAGCCAACTTGGTGACGGTGATCGGCTTTGGCTTCATGGTGGCCAGCTACCTCCTCACTGCCTTGTACGTGTGCACCTGCATGCTTGCAGCATGGCATGCACCCTGATCAGTTCTTGGCTAATGGTCATCTATCGTGCGCGCAGCTATGTGCCGCAGCTCATCGGAGAGGCACCATCGTGGGTGTACTATGTCAATGCATTCTGCCTCTTCGTTTATCAAACCATGGACGCAGTGGACGGCAAACAGGTGCGCACACCACTACCAGGGGATGAATGTAGAACAGCAAAGCAGTTGGATGTCGCTAACCAAAGTATGTTCCTCGACAGGCTCGCCGAACGAATACGTCATCGCCTTTGGGTGAGCTCGTCGATCACGGTACGCATTACTCTCCTGAATACCTGCCTTCTTTTCATGAGGCAAAGCATTCCTAACAACGTGTCCATCCGCAGGCTGCGATGCACTAACCACGACGGTACTCGTCAAGCAGAGTAACTTAATCATTATGGGTGAGAGTTTGCTGACATGCATTCTCCCTACTGCAGCTGATGGCCTTGACTGTAGCCAGTACGCTTCAGCTGGGGCCCACTTGGGTCGCTCAATATGCAATCATCATGTCCATGGCTGGGTTCTACGCGGCCCAGTGGGAAGAGTACGTTGCATGAGCTTGCTACAGTTCTTAACCAAAAGGTGATGTCTCACCCTATGGTTGCTTCAGGTATCACACAGGTGTACTCGACCTCGGCTATTTCAACGTTACCGAAGCACAGCTTTCGACGATGGCCACGTACGTCGCCACAGGTCTGCTGGGCCCTGCGACGTGGCTTCAGACAGTGAACGTGATGGGACACTCAGTGCAGTACAATCACCTCTTCATTCTGATCGCCACGTTCCCGATGCTGCAAAACATCTTGACCAGGTACCATATCAGACCAGAAGTGTGCTTGCGCTTGTGCAACACGATTGTATGATCTCACATCCCTTCATCAGCGTTTACAACATGACCAAACGGGTCGGGGAAGGCAAAGACAGCTTTGCACAGGGATTCGGCCGCCTCCTTCCCTTCCTCAGGTTTGTCCTTCACGCTTACATCTCTCAAAGCTTGAAGTGTATTGATCTCGGACTTACCTTTACCATTTCACTTGGACAGCCTCTCCGCAGCGTCCGCCGTGTGGGCCTACTATTCTAAGATTGGCGTTATTCTGTACCCGCAGCTCTGGATCGGCTCCTTCGGCTTCCTTTGTGCGAGCATCATCGTACCGCCCTCTCCATCACGTCTTTCTTCTTGTCCTCGCTAAGGTTTGACTCCTTCGTACCTCTCAGGGTCGCATGGTACTGGCTCGCGTTGTGAAGCAGTCCTTCAGCCCCTTCCAGCCGCTCCTGTGTTCCTTCTACATCGGTAACTCCCTTCTTACACAGACGATGGCTCCTTGAGTGCTGATGATGATCGGTGATGAACGTGCGTGGGCATGAAGGTGCGGTACTGAGCGTGCTGGGGATCTGGAGCCCACAAACAGAGTACTGGTACCTGGTGGCGTGCTACGTCCAGTCGCTCCTGGGCTATTTCCTCTTCGCACGCAGTGTCGTACACGAGATTACAACCTACCTTGACATTGGCTTCCTTACCATCAAGAGGCGAGCAAAGGCGCACTGATCGGCTGATGAAGAAGAGAGCGGACGAGTTTCATGAATACTTCAAACTTTAGATCTAAAATAATTTGTGACCTGAGCTTTAGGTCTCCTTCACGTTAGCTCTTGTTCATCATCATCAGCTGAGTAGCGAAGAGGAGCTAGCCTGGATTCAAAGAGCCGAGGGGACATCAGCTGGAGATGTGCTGCCTCGCTGCACACGATCGCAATTGACGCTTGCTTTGAATAGAGTAAGTGACGCTCCGTTGCCGCTAACGCGAAGGCCGTGTCCGGCTGGTAGTCCGTAGACTTGGCCTTTGTGCACGCTTAGTCGTGCAACTGTTCCCTGGTCGTTAAAGGCTTCCACCGTTCCTTCACCAGCGTAGACCAACACCAGCCCAAACGAATCGCAAGGCGGTAGCACCGTAGCCGACGATGAACCGGACTCGACGTTAACCGAAGATACCACGAACTCCTCGACGGGAGGGCTGTACACCTATTTCATGGATGAGAATGGGTGAGCTAAGAAGGAAAGAAACTTACCTTGACACCATGGTGCGTGCTCGGGTTAACCCAATCCGGCTCTCCACATTTGTAGGTGAGCATATCAACAAGGGTATCAACATCCTGAAGTGGGCAAACAGCATAAGTGAACACCTTGGAATGTGCTACCTCTCTTCATCGTTGATGTACCTTAAACTTAGGTGTAAGTCCTGCTCGTACAGTGTTGTCTGAGGACGCCATGCATTCCACCATGTCCCTAGACATAGATAGTAGTGTCAATTGCACTGTCTATCCGATCTGATGGCAACAGGAAAAACGCACCCTTTAATGTAGGCATGTGGCACGTTGGGACCAAGGAATACCGCTTGTCCAGGTTTGAGATGGAGATAGTTGAGGAAATAGGTAACGAAGCAGCCAACGTCGCCAGGGAATTGCTCATTGAGCCGTACAGCGAGTGCTTCAGTCTCTTTAACTACATTCTCGCTGCTCCCCCGGCCGTCTGAAACTCGGCTCTGTAGTGCCTTCACGCCCTGGGCCACCAATGCAGGATCGGAGCGCATCAAACGCTCAAAGAGAGGCTTGACGACTTCTTTATCACTCTTGTGTCCAGCATCCGTAAGGAATCGATCAACGTGTTCCTGGCATAAAAGCCCACGTTAATACAGTATTGGCTGCATCCAGTGAGCTTGCTGATCATCAGAAGCGTACCTGTCCCACGACCTGCGCGAACTCGGGTGCATGACGAAGAAGGAGAGCCATCTCTTGCACCGTGCGGAATCCACAAAGCACTTCACAAGGCGTAACCGCCAATGCCACCTCCTGCGTACATGAACGCATAAGTTACCTTTTTTAATTATATTTTTATTACATGTTACTTATTTATATTTATACGAATTTGATTTAAAAATAGTAAAAAAATAAATTGAAAAGCCAAAAATGGAAAACTGCACTTACGGGCTTGTGGTTATCGTCAGGGTAGTGCTGGGGTTTGGTGGCACGCAAGATGCGACCCAATGCACGGTCAGGATGGGCCTGGATGGAGAGTGCCTGCTCGATGCTGAGCACTTTGAAGAGGAATGGCAACTGCGCGCCTGCATCCTGCTCTTGCGATGCAGGCCATCGCTGGCGCACGATGGAACCCAGGGCCTCAGCATGCTGATGAAGCCAGGTGGCGAGTAGAGGCATCTGTTGTGTGGTAATCGATGGTGATGTAACATCCTCTTGAGCAACGCGAGAGGGGCCATTGGGATGCGTTCCCATCCAGAATTCGGCGTAGCATTGATCCTCATTGATGGATCCCCCGCCGGCCTTCACAAGCTGGGCGACCGCGCTGGCCTCACCCTTCTTGCCCCAGGCATACTGCTGGCTGGCACAGTGGAGGCGAAGCATCGCTGCTACTCGATCGATTGGTTTGAAAAAACTTGGAGCGTTTCGAGACACAGCTCAAGTGAATTTTGGATATGGACTGAAACCGTTTTGGAACAGCAGAAATTTCAGCAGATCTCGCCACAAGCATCATCGCGACTGTCTGTGCTGTGTGGAGATGAATGCAAATCGTTACACTGCCAAGTTCGTGGACGTCTTCTGCAGGAGCTGCAACTCGTTCCTATTCAAGTATCGCAAGGCGAGCGATGGTCCATTAAATAAATGCTTCCTCGATAAGATGGAACGAGGTAAGCAAGGGAATTATATCATTTCGAAATCCCCATCCGGATAACATTGATTCAGATTTTCCCATTTCGCCTGCAGCACCGCAGATCACCGAGCCCAAATGCACGCAGTGCCAGACAGAGGTAGGCCAGTTGCGATTCATCAACGGGGCACCGGCCTGGAGAATGATTTCCAAGGCCATCACCTGGCGAAGGCGCAACGATAGCAATGGCAATTAATTTTGCCGTTGAATTCGGCAAAATGTGGGAATTTGTAAATACACCCTTCCATCCATTACCACCGGTGCTGATTAGAGATCTGATCCCGGCGTATGATTAGAGACGCCCTAACGCAGTTGTGTCCATTTAAATATTCGATTTTTATTGTTTGTTGATTTGTTTGGTTTCCTTCCGATCTTTGCTGTTTTAGATGTTGATGCACATACATGCAGAGCTCACACAGTCGCACAACCCACCGCCCTCGCAGCTGAGTCTGATATCAGAGAGAAGAGATGAACAGCGGCGCCCAGGCAGGCGTCATTCATCTCATCTCATTCTCGGTTCGCGCTTACAGGTAGGAGGCCACGTCGACGGGCATGGGCTCAATGACGGTATCGTAGAACCTCTCGAGCTCGCGGAGGTCCTTGACGTCGTCCTGGGTAACAAAATTGATGGCAAGGCCCTTACGACCGAAACGGCCCGAACGACCGATGCGGTGAAGGTAGTTCTCCTTGTTCCTGGGGAGGTCGTAGTTGATGACGACCGACACCTGCTGGACGTCGATGCCGCGGGCAAGGAGATCGGTGGTGATGAGGACTCGGCTCGATCCGGTCCTGAACTCCTCCATGATCTTCCTCCTCTCGCTGGGATCGATGGAACCGTGGGTGGCCGAGACGGTGAAGTTGTCCCTGGTCATGCGCTCGGTGAGCCAATCGACCTTCCTCCTCGCGTTACAGAAGATGACGGCCTGCGTGATGTTGATGTCGTTGTAGAGATCGCACAGGGTCTCGTACTTCCACTGCTCGCGCTCGCAGTTGACGTAGAACTGGTTGATACCCTGGAGGGTGAGCTCCTCCTGCTTGACCAGGATGTTGACCGGGTTGTTCATGAACCTCTTGGTGATGTCGAGGCACTCGGGAGGCAGGGTGGCCGAGAAGATGCCCACCTGCACGTCGTGCGGCAGGGTCTTGAAGATGTCCCTGATGATCTCCTCGAAGCCCTTGGACAACATCTCGTCGGCCTCGTCGAGCACGAAGATCTTGATGCGCTCCGCGACGAGCTCGCCGCGCGAGATCATGTCGTAGATACGACCGGGGGTACCAGTCACGACGTGGACGCCCTCGCGCAGGATGCGCCTGTCGTCATCGACGCGGGTGCCTCCCGTAAGGGTATGGGTCTTGATGCCCATGTGGACGCCGAGGGCCTGCACGACCCTGTTGACCTGCTGGGCCAGCTCGCGCGTGGGCACGACGATGAGGGCCTGGCAGTCGCGACCGTTGATGTCGATCTGCTGGAGGATGCCCACGGCGAACGTAGCAGTCTTGCCGGTACCGGACTGGGCCTGGGCGATGATGTCCTTGCCCTGGGCCAGCGGCACGATGGCGCGCTGCTGGATGGCCGACGGCTTCTCGAAACCGTAGGCGTAGATGCCACGAAGGAGCTCGTCCCTCAGGCTCATGCTGTCGAAATCGGCGATGGGCTCCACGTCGGACTCGACGGTCTCGTAGGTGGCGGTGTAGCCGGCTCCCGAACGAGTAGCGCCATCGTTGGCCTTTTCGAATTGTTCGCTGAGTTTAGCCTGATCCATGTTGATGTAGAAAGTAGAACCTGCAAGTAGTTGTTGTTGTT
>CDEZ01018656.1:0-11772 GCA_000826365.1 Acanthamoeba royreba | reverse complement strand
CGCATGATGGCATCGACGAGGGAGTGACGGCAACCGTAGACGTTGTCGAACTTGGACTTGGTCACAGAGTCGTTGACGTTGAGGGCGGGGAAGAGGAGCTTGCCCTCCTTCATCATCTCGTACAGGCGGTGGACACCAGTGGTGGTCTCCTCCGAGACACCCTTGAGATCGGGGACGATCTTGTGCCAGAAACCGGGCTGCAAGAAAGAAAAATCGCTCAGATTAATTTTCCGATCAATTCGCGATTTTGCGAAAATTAATTTTTCTTTTCGGGCGGAGTTGTTACCTTCTCCTTCTGGACCCTCTTGAGGATCTTGTTGACGATGGCGAGCTCCTCAGAGCCCTCGTCGTCATCGAGGATGGCAGGGTTGTCCTCGGCGTAGTAGCCGCGGTGAACCATAAGAGTGGCTGTGGAGCGGAGAATCAAGAAATTAATTCATCTTGCACAAGATTCAGGAAATGAATGTGAAATCAAAAATCTTGCGTACCGTCACCACCATCGTCGACGATGAGCTGAGGGCCAAGGTCGTTGGGGAAGATGAGGGTCTTGAGGGTGCACTCCCAGTACTCCTCGAGGGTCTCGCCCTTCCAGGCGAAGACGGGAGTACCAGCGGCCACGATGGCGGCGGCGGCGTGGTCCTGAGTGGAGAAAATGTTGCACGAGCACCAGCGGACCTCAGCGCCGAGATCCTTGAGGGTCTCGATGAGGACGGCGGTCTGGATGGTCATGTGGAGCGAACCGGCGAGGCGGACACCGTTGAGGGGCTTCTCCGCACCGTACTTTTGACGCGTAGCCATCAGGCCGGGCATCTCGTGCTCCGCCAGGGAGATCTCCTTGCGACCGAACTCGGCAAGGCTGATGTCCTTGACCTCATACTCGGGGGCGATGGTCTGGGTCTGGGTCTGAGACTGCATGGTGGTAATGGTGACGATTGATTAATCGAAACGTGTAGAGCGAGAACGGATGCGGCTGAGGTGTGAACGCGGGCCGGGAAGGAACGGACAAAGAACCCAAACCGGCACGTCCCGAGTCCGTTTTTGTACATTTCTTCGCCGGCGTTTCTAATTCAACTCCGTAGTCGACAAAATAACGTGCCCGGAAATAACATGGAAAAGGAAATGAGGGGAAAAGGCGCGTGCCAGTCACGTTGCGGGTGATGGCGAACTGGCTGGGATTGCGCAACGTTCGGGACCTGCAGGAAGAAGTGCAGCACGAGCCGCTGGAAGAGGATTGAAGAATATCACAAGGGGAGATGCGTTTATCTAACGGCGACAAGAAAGATGAAAGGTACACACAAAATTGCACATGCTCGCCCCGTTGCGTGCCATAGCAAAAGCTGGCTACAGTGAGCGGCCTTACGTGCGGATAGAGGGTCGCCGGCCTCCTTGCGTCGAGTGCGATATGGAGGGGATGGTTATCAACAAGACGGCCATAACATGAAAATGAAACATGGATACGGAAAGACGGCTAAGTGACGGTAGCGTTAAGCTGAGACGGAACTTGATGGTGTACACGCGATCTGGGCACGAGCCCGGGCCGCTGAGGTAGGATTACTGGAGGATACACTTCTTCCCCTCGTCTCCGCCCACACTCTTGCACGCCTTGATCCTCCTTACCAGTTCGAAGAACGCCTCCGTCACGTTGATGTTTTTCTTGGCTGATGTCTGCACAAATGTAGTCCATTACTACCTCACGCGTCCAACGAGAGTTAAAGCGCCAGATCGTACCTCCAAGAAGGGGGCGTTGAGCTTCTTCGCGAGCTCAAGGCCCTGCTGCTTCGTCACTTGCCTCTTATCTTCGAGATCGGCCTTGTTGCCGACCACCACGAATGGGATCTGGACACACGTGGTGACGAAGGTCAGAACGTTGATGGAAGCAGACTAGTCGACTCAGGACTCGTACTGAGTCATTCTCGGTGACTCGCAGAATTTGCTCGTGGAAGTTAGTAAGGAGTCGGTAGCTGTCCTCGATGGTAATAGAATACACACACAAGAAGCCCTCGCCGGTACGGTAGTAGTTGTCCCTCATGGCTAGAGAAGGAAAATAAAAAAGAACGAAACAGGTAAGCAGAAGAACGAAAGCGGCGCTTGCGGGGGTGGACGTACCAGCATACTCCTCCTGTCCGGCCGTGTCAAGAATATCGAGCTGCATCTCTTCTCCGTCAACCGTAATCTTTTTTCTGTCGATGAACATGAGAATGAGATATGGTTGATGACCAGAAAAAAGACGATGAACAAACAAAACATAAGATTACCGAGGGGATGAGCGTACCGGTAGGAATCGGCTGAGGTAGGATCATACCTGCGTGATTGAATTGTTTCAATGATTTGTTCAAGTTTTCAGGGCAACAAAGAGGAGGGGATTTATTTTATTTTTACTTTAATTGGGGGTGAGAGGATGATGGACGTACTCTTCCACGAAGTCGCCATACATGAACTGCAACGTAAGGGCGCTCTTGCCCACGCCGCCCGCTCCGACGACGATGATCTTATGGAGGGGCAGGTCCTTCTTCTTTCCCCTTCGAGGCATCTTCTATCTTTTGGTCGGATTAACTTGACTAAATGACGATGTTGATGTGATGCAGCTGTCGATCCAACTGGGTTTCCTTCTTCTCTTCGCTCTCGTCGTTTTCTTTCTTTTCTTCTCTCTTTTTGGGGAGCCGAAGATTGCAGGGAGGCGTTGAAACCTACAACGCGAAACCCCTTTGGGTAGACACACGTGTGTATGTCGGGGTGACCGTCGTCCTCTGCACAACCTACACGCAAATAACGGTTGAACGACCGCAGCGAAGAGGAGCTCACAAGTTCCGGTACCCTGTCTGGTGCAAGACAGGGCAGAACCGTACGGTTGATGAAGCTGGAGAGAGATATGAAGAGGGAAGGGAGAAGGGACGACGTGCGTGGGTCTGGGTTGTAGGTTCAGCCACACCTTCCTCTTTCTTGGTGCTGGTTGGAAGGCTGCTGCCCATTGGCTACAAACACGCGAATCAAGCCATTACATTACCCGGATAATCCTCCGCATGGCCTGCCGCATTGCCACTTGTGTGCACAGAACGGGACTCATGCACATCCTTGAGGTCGTGTGAGGATCTTTTCCATCACTATATGTACTCTAAAGGATAAAGGCCACGTGACATACACTACCGACAGACTCGGGGTAACATCATCATACTAGATTGTCACCTGGAGAGGATCATTTGGGAGAGCGAGGGTGAGCACATGGGGGACGCAGCATGGCCCTCTAGAGCTCCTCTTTGTCAGTCTTGGTGGCCTTCTTCTTGGAGCTCTTCTTTTTCTTCTTCTCGACGGGCTTCTTCTCGACCTCCACGACGGCCGTGATGTGCTCCAGGGATCCGCCCCACGAGTCCGAAGGTCGCACTGCAGATGCGAAGCAGAGCGCATCATTAGATCAGCGAATCTCAAGCGTCATAAGAGGTGCCTAACATCAGGTAAAGTAGCAATGTAGTGTACCTTGAGCGAGTTCAGTGTCCACCACGTACTGAGAGCTAGGAACCATCTTGTTTCCACCCTATGATTCCACACAGAAAGGATGGTGAGCATAAGGGAATGTCTCAAGTGTGTGTGAGAGCGTCGATCCCCACCTGCAGCTCGGCATGGACGAGCTTGATGGTCGTTCCCTCGCCCACAGGCTCCGCGGTTATAGTGAAGTGGCTCATCAGCAGATAGGACGGGGGATTGGGACGGCCCGCAACGCAGGCGTAGCGATTGTCCTCCACAGGCACCACTCTCAGCTTCCAATTCTCACCCGTGCCTCCGCTGCAGCGGTACTTGAAGGAACACGCCACCCCGGCTTCCTCCTGCGTAGCACCACAGTCCATTCGTTACCATCTCCATTAGCGTTCATCAGCATGCTCTGCCTTCATGATCATGATCACCATCATCACTACATTCATCACCAATGCTGTTACAAACATCATGATCATCATGAAGTGCTGCACATGTCAGTGCCTCGTCCACATGTAGTCCTACTTCACTGCTGCTGGTCTTTCCTTTCGAAGAGTGAACTAACTCTGAAAAAAGAGTCGAAATATGAAACCTCACCACCAGCCCGCTCAATGCTGCGGACAAAGGGACAAGAAGAAGAAGAGGGGACAAAACGTACGGACACGAGACGAGCCTCTTGTTCTTCGACCCCGGGGCGCAGATGGAAGTCATGCTCCACTTCCTCCGCACCACTGACGGCAGGCAGCACATATAAGCACGCCACCAGTGCGGAGAACACAACGGCAGCACTCAGTCTTAGCACGTCCCTGCGCTGTGTCATCGTCATCTTGTGTGGGTTCGATGATGACGTCATCCCCATTTCGAAAATATTTGCACTTTCCAAATTTTTCGATTTTCCGAAATTCAAACTTATTTCGAAAAGTTCAGGTAGATTGACATTTCCACAGTGATGTCGATGTCTCTGGGGGGCAGCGCGGGGTACTTCTATGCCTTCGTCATCGTGGGCAAGAAGGACAACCCCCTCTTCGAGATCGAATTTGCTGGAGCCAAGGTCTGCCATTTCGAACGAAAATAAATAATAATAATTAGCTTAAATAGCTTTTCCTTCGTTGAGAACATTTGAAATAAATACACATTTGGGATATATTTTAAAGAAAAATAAGAATATATGAATTTTGAAATGTTTTTCTTGTGTGCAGAAGGAAGGCTCGCAGCAGCCAGAAGCGCAGTTCGTGATACATGCGGCGCTGGACTTGGTCGAAGAGCATGTGTGGAAGAACCCGCAGATGTACGTGCTCTCTCCCTAGGCTAGACGGGTGTGTTGTCGTTGCTCTGCTTCGCTAACACGGCTGATGGTGTTGGATTCATCATAATGATCGTGTGCATGGCGCGTTGCGTGTGACGATCTCAGGTACCTCAAAGTTGTAGACAAGTACAACGACAAGTACTTTATCTCTGCCTTTGTTACCGCTGGACGTACGTGTGCACATCCTGATGATTGGACCGACCTTGATCCGGCCATGATGGTTTGGCCTAACGTACGTTGTGAATGTCCCTTGTTAAGATGAGCGCTTCATGGTGCTGCATAACACGAAGAACGAGGACGGTATCAAGTACTTCTTGCAGGAAGTCTATGAGCTCTACATCAAGGTTTGGCCTCTCGTCCCCTTGTTTGAGTACCACTGTGCCCGCCTGTGATACCTCTAACCGTACTTGTGGATGCGCGCAATGTTGGCACCAGGTGCTTATGAATCCATTCTACAAGCAGGACAGTCCCATCACATCACCCATTTTCCAGAAGCGAGTCAAGCAGCTGGGCCGAAAGTATCTGACATAAGCAGTCATCCCAACACTAAATAACATTCGTTGTTTCAGTACTACTGAGTGCATGGCCACCTTGCTCAAGCATGCTGTTCTTGGAAGCCGGCTCACTGCGTCATCAGCAGTCTGCGGAAGTGTCCAAAAGGTCGACGGCAAGATCACACAGGGATCAGCGGCGAGATGAAGGGTGTTCATGGTGTAGACAAAAGCGACAATCCAGGTACATGTTGAGGTCAGCCTAAAGTCAAACAAAAATTCACAGCCAACAACAAAACTGAACTCAGATCTCAGTGTTCATCCTTACTAACAAATCAACCTCAACACAAATCCCAAACACAAACCAAGAATACTTCATCTTCCTTACAAATCCATTAATCCCTCACGTTGTTAATTAATTCAAAAGATGAAGAAAAGTCAATCCAGTACACCTGGCACGGCCTCTTCTTCTTCACTGAGCAACCTGTTCCGCTACGTGAACGACAAAGATCTGCCCAACCTTCGCCTCTACGCCTACCACGGGGTCGATCGGTACCGTGGACTGGCTTCCTCTTTTTTCTTTTTTAACGTGTACCCATTACTATTTTTATTTTTAATTTTATTTTTAATTTTATTTTTATATGTGAGATATTGCCATGTATTTATTTATATTTTTTCTAATGGTGCACACCGCAGATCGATCATTGCCAACTATGTGGGACAGCCCTTCTGGCGCTGGGTCGTCGAGTTCCTGCCTCTCACCCTCGCGTACGCCTTCATTTATTTATTTAAAATATAAATAAAATCATAAATATAAAAATCATTAATTCCTAATGCTGAATATAATGAAAAGGAACTATTAATGCTGAATATTTCTTGTTGACGAACAGAGCCAACTTGGTGACGGTGATCGGGTTTGGCTTCATGGTGACCAGCTATCTCCTCACTGCCTTGTACGTATGCACTGCGTGATATGTCTTGCGGCATGCTGAAGTGCACTGCTGATCTGTTCTTCTTGACTAACGCGTGGCCATCCGCCATTGTGCGTGCAGCTATGTGCCTCAGCTCATCGGAGAGGCACCATCGTGGGTGTACTACGTCAACGCACTCTGCCTCTTCGTTTATCAAACCATGGATGCAGTGGACGGCAAACAGGTGCGCACGCCACACAATCAGAGAATGAATGTTGATGGGTGTCACTAACCTTGAAGTGCAATACTCACCGATAGGCTCGCCGAACAAATACTTCATCACCTTTGGGTGAGCTCGTAGATCATGGTACGCATCACTTTCCTGTGTGATACCTTCCTTTCATGAGGCACTGAATAACAACTTGTCCATTACATACAGGCTGTGATGCACTGACCACAACGGTACTTGCCAAGCAGCGCAAGTAGGATTTGAGTGAGAGAGTTAGCTGACGTGCATTCCCCTCTACTGCAGCTGATGGCCTTGACTGTAGCGAGTACGCTTCAGCTGGGGCCCACCTGGGTCGCTCAATACGCAATCATCATGTCCATGGCTGGATTCTACGCTGCTCAGTGGGAAGAGTACGCTGCAAGAGCTTGAGATGGCCACCTCTGCACCATCAGATGATGTCTCACCACAAGTTTGCGGCAGGTATCACACAGGTGTACTTGACCTTGGCTATTTCAACGTGACTGAAGCGCAGCTTTCGACGATGGCCACGTACGTCGCCACAGGCCTACTGGGCCCTGCGACGTGGCTTCAGACAGTGAATGTGATGGGACACTCAGTGCAGTACAATCACCTCTTCATTCTGCTCGCCACGTTCCCGATGCTGCAAAACATCTTGGCCAGGTACCATATCTAGAAGTGGTGCTTGCGCTTGTGTATCACAACTCTATGATCTCACATCCCTTCATCAGCGTTTACAACATGATCAAGCGGGTCAGGGAAGGCAAAGACAGCTTTGCGCAGGGATTTGGCCGCCTCCTTCCCTTCCTCAGGTTTGTCCTTCACGCTTGCCCTCTTTCAAGATCTTTGAGAGAGGTGTATAGACCTTGGACTTACCATTCCACTCGGGCAGCCTTTCCGCGGCGTCCGTCGTGTGGGCGTACTATTCCAAGGTCGGCGTTGTTCTGTACCCGCAGTTTTGGATCGGCTCCTTCGGCTTCCTTTGCGCGAGCATCATCGTACCCTGCCCTCTCCATCACGTCTTGCTACGTAAGATTTGACTCCTCCATCGACTCCCAGGGTCGCATGGTACTGGCCCGCGTTGTGAAGCAATCCTTCAGCCCCTTCCAGCCGCTCCTGTGTTCCTTCTACATCGGTAGCTTCCTTTCTTACACAGACAATGGCTTCTAGATCACTGATGATGGTGATGCATGCGTGCGGGCACATAACCATCAGGTGCGGTACTGAGCGTAACGGGAATCTGGAGCCCGCAAACAGAGTACTGGTACCTGGTGGCATGCTATGTCCAGTCGCTCCTGGGCTACTTCCTCTTCGCACGCAGTGTCGTACACGAGATTACAACTTACCTCGACATTGGCTTCCTCACCATCAAGAGGCGAAAGGCGCACTGATGAGCACCAGGAGAGGAAGAAGATAACGGACAGACCTCTATGAATGCTTCAAACTTTAGATCTAAAATGCTTTGTGACCTTTAGGTCTCCTTCATGTTAGCTCTTGTTCATCATCGGCTGAGTACTGGATTCAAAGAGCAGAAGGGACATCAGCTGGAGTTGTGCTGCCTCGCTGCACACGATCGCAGTTGACGCTCGCTTTGAATAGGGTAAGTCCGGCTCCGTTGCTGCTAATGCGAAGGCCATGTCCAGCGGATAGTCCATATACTTGGCCTTTCTGCACGCTGACTCGGGCAACTGTTCCTTGATCGTTAAACGCCTCCACAGTTCCCTCACCAGCGTAGACCAACACAAGCCCAAACGAATCGCAAGGCGGTAGCACCGTGGCGGACGATGAACCGGACTCAACGTTAACCGAAGATACCACGAACTCCTCGACGGGAGGGCTGTACACCTAGTTGTGCGTAGAGGATGAGAATGAGTGAGTTGCAGAAGAAAGAAGCTTACCTTGACACCACCGTGGGTACTCGGGTTAACCCAATCCGGCTCTCCACATTTGTAGGTAAGCATGTCAACCAGGGTGTCAACATCCTAAAGTTGGCAAACAGAATCGTGAACACTCTGGAGTGTGACCCCTCTTCATCATTGTTGTACCTTAAACTTAGGTGTAAGCCCTGCTCGCACAGTGTTGTCTGAGGACGCCATGCACTCCACCATGTCCCTAATGGACGGGTAGTCGTGTCAATGTTGCACTGTCTTTCAAATACGATGGCAACAGGAAAACGCACCCTTTGATGTAGGCGTGTGGCACATTGGGACCAAGGAATACCGCTTGTCCAGGTTTGAGATGGAGGTAGTTGAGGAAATAGGTAACGAAGCAGCCAACGTCGCCAGGGAATTGCTCATTCAGCCGTACAGCAAGCGCCTCGGTCTCTTTGACTACATTCTCGCTGCTCCCCCGGCCTTGTGAAACTCGGCTCTGCAGTGCCTTCACGCCCTGGGCCACCAATGTAGGATCGGTACGCATCAGACGCTCAAATAGAGGCTTGACGACTTCTTTATCGCTCTTGTGCCCAGCATCTGCAAGGAATCGATCAACATGTTCCTGACATAAAAGAGAGAGCCCACGTTAATACAGAATTGGCTGCATCAAGTGAACTTGCTGATCATCGAAGCGTACCTGTCCCACGACCTGCGCGAACTCGGGCGCATGACGAAGAAGGAGAGCCATCTCTTGCACCGTACGGAAGCCACAAAGCACTTCACAAGGCGTCACCGCCAGTGCCATCTCCTGCGTCCGTACATGAACACATAAGCATGGCTTTTTATTTCAATTTAAATTTTTGATTTTGTAAAGCTTTAAATTTATTTGTTATGATTTATAGATGTTTTGATTTTTAATTAAAAATAAGCCAAAAAAATGGAAAAACACTCACCGGCTTGTGGTTATCGTCAGGGTAGTGCTGCGACTTGGTGGCACGCAAGATGCGACCCAATGCACGGTCGGGATGAGCCTGGATGGAGAGCGCCAGCTCGATGCTTAGCACTTTGAAGAGGAATGGCAGCTGCGCGCCTGCATCCTGTTCTTGGGATGCTGGCCATCGCTGGCGTACGATAGAACCCAGGGCCTCGACATGCTGCTGAAGCCAGGTGGCGAGTAGAGGCATCTGTTGCTGCTGCTCTTTGGTAATAGATGCCGAGGCAACATCATCTTGAGCAACGTGCGAGGGACCATTGGGATGTGTTCCCATCCAGAATTCGGCGTAGCATTGATCCTCATTGATGGATCCTCCGCTGGCCTTCACGAGCTGGGCTACCGCGCTGGCCTCACCCTTCTTGCCCCAGGCGTACTGCTGGCTGGTACAATGGAGGCGAAGCATCGTGCTACTCGATCGAGCACGAAGCGTTTTCGAAAAAGTTCGCACAGTTTCAAAACACATCTAAAACAACTCCAATTTTTAATACGTCTCAAACCGTTTCCGAAACAGCAGAAATTTCCGCTGCGCAGATCAAGTTGCATCTTCATCGCGCCACGAGATGAATGCAAATCGCTACACCGCCAAGTTCGTGGACGTTTTCTGCAAGGGCTGCAACTCGTTCTTATTCAAGTATCGCAAGGCGAGCGATGGTCCACTAACTAAATGCTTCCTCGACAAGATGGAACGAGGTAAGCAAGGAATTTCGCGTCCGGATAACAACATTGATTAATTTCTTCCATTTCGCCTGCAGCACCGCAGATTACTGAGCCCAAATGCACGCAGTGCCAGACAGAGGTAGGCCAGCTGCGATTCATCAACGGGGCACCGGCCTGGAGAATGATTTCCAACGCCATCACTTGGCGAAGGCGCAACGATGGCAACGGCAGCACCAATTAATTTTGCTTGATTGAATTCGGCCGCTAAAACGTTGAAAATTGTAAATACAGCTTCATCTCAGCACAGACAAAAGATGGCACCAAACGCACAGTTCGTCCATTTAAATATATTCGATTTTTATTGTTTGTTGATTTGTTTGGTTTCCTCGATCTTTGCTGTTTTTGATGTTGTTGATGCACATACATGCAGAGCTCACACAGTCGCACGGCCCGCTGCCCTCGCAGCTGAGTCTGATATCAGAGAGAAGAGATGAACGGCGCCTAGGCAATGGGGATTCATTCATCTCATCTCATTCTCGGTTGGCGCTTACAGGTAGGAGGCCACGTCGACGGGCATGGGCTCGATGACGGTATCGTAGAACCTCTCAAGCTCGCGGAGGTCCTTGACGTCGTCCTGGGTAACAAAATTGATGGCAAGGCCCTTACGACCGAAACGGCCCGAACGACCGATGCGGTGAAGGTAGTTCTCCTTGTTCCTGGGGAGGTCGTAGTTGATGACGACCGACACCTGCTGGACGTCGATGCCGCGGGCAAGGAGATCGGTGGTGATGAGGACTCGGCTCGATCCGGTCCTGAACTCCTCCATGATCTTCCTCCTCTCGCTGGGATCGATGGAACCGTGGGTGGCCGAGACGGTGAAGTTGTCCCTGGTCATGCGCTCGGTGAGCCAATCGACCTTCCTCCTCGCGTTACAGAAGATGACGGCCTGCGTGATGTTGATGTCGTTGTAGAGATCGCACAGGGTCTCGTACTTCCACTGCTCGCGCTCGCAGTTGACGTAGAACTGGTTGATACCCTGGAGGGTGAGCTCCTCCTGCTTGACCAGGATGTTGACCGGGTTGTTCATGAACCTCTTGGTGATGTCGAGGCACTCGGGAGGCAGGGTGGCCGAGAAGATGCCCACCTGCACGTCGTGCGGCAGGGTCTTGAAGATGTCCCTGATGATCTCCTCGAAGCCCTTGGACAACATCTCGTCGGCCTCGTCGAGCACGAAGATCTTGATGCGCTCCGCGACGAGCTCGCCGCGCGAGATCATGTCGTAGATACGACCGGGGGTACCAGTCACGACGTGGACGCCCTCGCGCAGGATGCGCCTGTCGTCATCGACGCGGGTGCCTCCCGTAAGGGTATGGGTCTTGATGCCCATGTGGACGCCGAGGGCCTGCACGACCCTGTTGACCTGCTGGGCCAGCTCGCGCGTGGGCACGACGATGAGGGCCTGGCAGTCGCGACCGTTGATGTCGATCTGCTGGAGGATGCCCACGGCGAACGTAGCAGTCTTGCCGGTACCGGACTGGGCCTGGGCGATGATGTCCTTGCCCTGGGCCAGCGGCACGATGGCGCGCTGCTGGATGGCCGACGGCTTCTCGAAACCGTAGGCGTAGATGCCACGAAGGAGCTCGTCCCTCAGGCTCATGCTGTCGAAATCGGCGATGGGCTCCACGTCGGACTCGACGGTCTCGTAGGTGGCGGTGTAGCCGGCTCCCGAACGAGTAGCGCCATCGTTGGCCTTTTCGAATTGTTCGCTGAGTTTAGCCTGATCCATGTTGATGTAGAAAGTAGAACCTGCAAGTAGTTGTTGTTGTT
>CDEZ01018653.1:167-21779 GCA_000826365.1 Acanthamoeba royreba | reverse complement strand
ATGGACAGCACCAAGGAGGAGCAGGCCAAGGGCATCACCATGAAGTCTTCCTCGATATCGCTGCTGTATGTGCACGACGCCAAGAACCAAACGCACCCGCCCACTGCTGCGGAGGGTGACGCAGTCAAGGAACAGCGCTACCTGATCAACCTGATCGACTCCCCCGGTCATGTGGACTTCTCGGGTGAGGTATCAACGGCAGTCCGCATCACCGATGGCGCGATTGTGGTCGTTGATGTGGTCGAGGGCGTCTGCATTCAGGTGACTCCTGCTTGCAAGCATTGGATTGCACTTGAGATCTCAACGAGCTTCATGCTGACCTCAACAATTAGACGCAAGCCGTTCTGAGGCAAGCTTACTCGGAGAAGGTCCAGCCCGTGCTGGTGCTCAACAAGATCGACCGCCTCATCACCGAATTATATCTCACCCCAGACGAGGCCTATCAGCGCCTGCGTCGAGTTCTCGAAGAGGTCAACGCGATAGCTGGCAGACTGTGGAAGGAGCACTACGTAAAATCTATCATTGAATCGAGCGAGGCGGAAGATTGGGTGTTGGACGAAGAAGATGATGCTGACGTTTATTTCTCCCCTGAGCGAGGCAATGTTGTATTTGCCAGTGCAACAGAAGGGTGGGGCTTTAGATTGCATCATTTTGCAAACTTGTACCGCAAGAAGCTTGGTACGTGGGACCTATAACGATGGAGATACCGTCTGTTTGTACCCTTACACCGTTTGGCATCTCAGGTATCAGCCGTAAGTTACTTCTACGTTGCTTATGGGGCGAACACTACATCAACACTAAGTCAAAGAGAATTTTTACCAGCGATAAGACTGGCAAACTCACTCCCATGTTCGTTCAGTTTGTGCTCAAGAACATATGGGACGTATACAACGCTGTAAACGAAAAGTACAGACGGCCTGCTTTTGTAGCCACGAATTTCATTTCATTTCTGAACCGACTTTACTGTCAGGAATGACAAAATGATAGCAAAGATTGTTAAGCTGTTAGAGTTAAACGTGCCGCCGCGTGACCTTGCCAGCAACGACAAGCTTGTAATGAGACGAGCTATAATGAGTGCCTGGCTTCCTGTTTCCACGGCTGTCTTGGGACTCGTCGTTGAGCATTTGCCAAGTCCCATTGCTGCGCAAAAGGTATGCCTTTACTGAAGAGAGAATTATCGTATCTCTCTGATGCTTCCGCCTGTATTATCCCTTAAGGTGCGAGTACCCAAGCTTTGGCACTACCTTACTGGAGTAGATCCATCAGCATCTCTTGAATCGCGAGAACGATATGACCGCATGGTAAAGGGTGTCCTCACCTGTGATCCCCACGCCGAAGATGTGGTAGTTTTCGTGTCAAAGGTGTTTGCTGCCGACCGCGATGTGGCTCTTCCAGCACGCAGCATAGCTCACATACGGTAAACTGCATATTTATTTCGCGTAGTATCAGGCGGACCTTTGTTAGATGCTTACTATCTGTGTGCTATCAGGGTACCCCCTCGCACAACTCGCCCTAGCGTCGCACGTCCAGTACGCCGGCCGGGCATTTCAGGAGCCGTATCTCCTCAGACAGAATCCAGTCCGAATACGGAGCCACGAGCCTCCGGACCAAGCAGACCGCAGCCAAGATCTGACGCAGATAGTGAGCCAAATGGCAGTGATCGGTCACCGTCACGCGCGAGGCCTGACCTTCCTTCTGCAACTACAAGCCCATCCTGTAGTGAAGCAGAGGCAGAGGACAAATCCTCTGAAGAGCACCAAAAGAAACCCCCAAAGCAACAGAGTGATAAGGTGTTCGTCGGTTTTGCGCGTATATTTAGTGGTACCCTTAGAGCCGGTCAGAAGGTTCATATTCTTGGCCCTCGATACGATCCCAAACATCCGGACAGATACCGCACAGGTGCTCCTCCTTGCTTAAGTGTGCCTCACTCTTAAGAACAAGCTCACTCTTCTTGACTTGAAAATACACCCTTGCCGCAGAGGCCGAATTGGACGAGCTATACCTGCTGATGGGCAAGGAACTGGAGAGAATTCCTTGTGCTCCTGCCGGTACTGTTTTTGGAATCGGAGGAGCAGAGGACGTAATTCTCAAGACAGCAACAATAACTACGAACCCTTGTTGCCCCACATTCCTCCCTATGACCTTTGGCGTGCGTGCTGACTCGCATATTTATTTTTAGCAATCCAGCTTCTATTTATTTACATTACTCTTATCTTTGTACAGTTCAACCCGATAGTACGGGTGGCGGTGGAGCCCAAGAATCTTTGTACGTTACCTACCTACTTTTGTTTCCTCTACAGTAATGATGATACCTGCTAGGCGATCAAGTTGAATGAACAATACCAATTTCCTATTCCATCAATAATAACTAAAATAATAAATCTTAAAATAATACATGGGATAGGAAATTGATAGCCTGATTCATCTTTAGTAGACTGAACTGCTTATTGATTCTGCTCTACTTTCAGCTGTTGTCCTGTGCTTAACTGACGTCATACATCTGGATAGCTGAAATGCCCAAGCTTGTGGAAGGTCTCCGATTACTGAATCAAGCGGATCCCTGTGTGAAGACTCTTGTACAAGAATCGGGAGAGCACGTGATTATGGCTTCAGGCGAGCTACACCTTGAGGTGCATACCATTGTTCCCTTGTCCGTTGAAATGCTTCTGTGCTTACCAATTGGATACAGCGTTGTCTAGATGATCTCAAGAATCGCTTCGCTAAAATTGAAATAGAGGTGTCTCCTCCTCTGGTTGCTTTCCGAGAAACAATTATTCCTGAATTAGCACGTGGAGGTACGAATGTACACTTATTGTAGCAAGCAAGTCCTAAATCCCATGTTTCTGCCACTTCAGAAAAGACATCTAGCGTGGAAATGGCTACGCCCAACAAACAACTCAAGATAAAGCTGCGTGTGGAGGCTCTGCCGCAGCCACTCAAGCAATTCCTCGAAGAAACAGCGAACCAACAAATAATTAAGAAGATATTTGATCGTATTCAAGAGGAAGAGGAACAAGGAAAAGATAGTACTGCAGGAGGTATGGATTTGACACTGTAGAATTGGCAGTTATTCTTCTCTTGATGCGAACGCGTGCCTTGATGCAGGTACAGTGGAGGCCGGAGAGCTTACTAAGCTTCAAAAAGAGAAGGAGGCCAAAGAAGCGGACAAGTTGGCGCAGTTTCGTGAAAAACTCATACAAGCCTTTACGGCGGAAGCTGGCGAGCGTTGGTCTAATGAGCTGCATGCGTACGCAACTGCAATTGCTACTGTCATCGCATTAGGGCTAACAAAACGTTTTCATCATTATATTAGACATCTGTGGTCGCTTGGTCCGCACAGCGTAGGCTCCAACTTACTTCTCAATCACATTCCTAACTACTGGGATAGCGATGCTTGGACGCCTTTGTCTGTGAAGTTGGGTTATCAAGACTCTCGCTCATTGGACAGTCTCAGTTACGCTATTCCCGCTCACTTGTTCTGTACTTTGATAGTAATGCTCGATCGCCTACAGAAGAGGAATACGCAGATCGAAATAAGGCGCTCAAGGAACTGAATACCAGCATCGTGAGTGGCTTTCAGCTGGCAACACTTGCTGGTCCGCTTTGCCACGAGCCGATGACAGGCGTGGCCTTCATCGTGGAAGACATCACGCTGCAACAAGAGGAACAGGACGGTGGTGAGAACGACGACTACGACGACGAGCTGGCCGAACTTGGGATCCCCAAGCCTACCCGCACTTCGCAGACCAGTTCTTACTCGTTTCCTCCGGCGTTCATGGGCCAGGTCATCTCGCTAGTGAAGGAAGCTTGCCGGCGAGCATTTCTCACGCACTCAGTGAGGATTGTCGAGCCCATGTACCTGTGTGACATGTACGTAAGCGCCCAGGCGTTGGGCAAAGTGCTAGCTGTGCTTGGCAAGCGGCGTGCGCAGATCGTGAATCAAGAGATGCGCGAAGGCAGCACGGAGGATTTTGCCATCACAGCCTACCTGCCCGTCTTTGAGAGCTTCGGGTTTGCTCTCGAGATGCGCGATCAAACCTCCGGTGCAGCGAACGCACAGCTGGTCTTTAGCCACTGGGCCGTCATCGACTCAGATCCGTTCTTCAAGCCCACTACCCAAGAGGAGCTCGAGGAGTGGGGCGAAAACGTAGACACCCTCCCGCCTCCTCTCTCCAAACGCATCATCACCGACGTGCGGAAGCGCAAGGGCCTCATCGTCAAGGAGAAGATCGTCGAACGGGCCGACGCCCAGCGTAACCTCTCGCGCAAGAAGTGATCACCTTGTATCTCACACATATCATGGGATGATGTGTGTGAGCTTTTTCTGTGGTTCCCATGCACCTGTTGCCGAGTAACGGAAAAGAAAAAGAGAAAATCAAAAGAAAAGATATATATCTTGGAGATCGATTTAAATGATAAATGATGATGCGGCAGAGTAAAAGTCAGTCTAAGTTGCCGGCCACCCCAGAGTACTCCGACTCAGACGAGGACGAGGCACTCTCCGAGCCGGTGTCTGCCCACACCAAGATACTCGGTTGCCAAGAGGGCTACCTCACCACTCAGGTGAGCCTCCCGCCCTCTGGATTTTCTTATTTTGAAGAACAGACAATAAAAAATATAATGAATAAAATAATAACAATAATATGCTCCGTGTGGGTGATGGCAGGAGGCGGAATCGTCGAATAAGTGGGTGCGAGGGTGGATCAAGCTTATTGACAACAACATGCTCTACTTCCCCAACAAAGACGTACACCAGCTCCCCTGCGCATCTGTCAGCTCGAAAGCACTCACTGCAGTGAGTTGGCATCAGGCGCGAGAGCCTACAATGATGGTGACCTTAGGGCGCGATTCTTGCGTGCGCAATGGGTGCAAAATGCGGGATCAGCTTGCTTCCATCGTGCCTTACGACCTCGATCGTGTCTTTATTGTCCGTGATAACACCAATGAGGTACAGCGCCACAAAGTATGGGCCTGCACAACTCAAGATAACTTTTTATATATTGGCAGTCCATCACGTTCGTGGCAGAGTCCGAGGAAGAAAAGAGAATTTGGATAGAGGAGGTTGGTGGCACCATCACTAGCCTTATTGATCCGTACCTGAGCAAAAAGCGTACATAAACTGGAGTGCTCAATTAGTCAGTCATCTGATCCACTTGCACCGTAGATCCTAGGTCGTGGTCTTTGTATGAAGTATCGTTATGGCTAGAGATGGTGGCTTCTCCTGTGCGCCATAACAATTTGAGAGCGTTCACTAACTAGATTGTCTACATGCCAGATCGGGTTCGGGTCGTACCAGACGATCTTCGAGGAAAATCGTATCAATGGGAAGCTGCTTCTCTCCCTCACCAAGCTAGACCTCAAAGCCCTGCACATGTCTAAACTGGGCCATCGGCTTCGGTACGTTCCACGTGATTGGCCCTACTCAAATATCAACACTCATTCTGGTATCAGGTTTCTAAAACACTTAGACCAGATGCGGAACTGTTTGGATAAGTATGAAGACGCTTCATTTTATGATGACACTCTATCTTCCGTAGACTCAGCCATTTCGAGTATGACCTTCACCACAATATTGAACTTCGTTCCATTAGATAGTTAATCTGGTAAAATCAGTCGGACAAATGGAACCCGAACTGCTAGTTAAGTGTGCCTACAACAAAGAAATACGATTACTGCGCATCAAAGAAGGCAGCTCCTACAAGGTTAGGCAACTTCACTCTATGTACTGCGGGAGTAAAGCGCGTGCTGAATTGAATGGATGCAGGAACTTCAACGACTGCTGGAAAAGGAATTTAAATTCCCTACTGTGGTTAAGTACAAGGATCCCGAGGGCGACAAGGTGTCTATGAAAAAGCAGGGCGACTTTGAAGTACCCCAAACCTCCCGACCGATTGTTACTTCTGAACTGACATGGCGTGGAATCAGTATGCCTTGTCCTTGATTACAGGCAACGTGCTGCGATTGTACATATACAAGAACAAGAACAAGAACAAGAACAAGAAAGACAAGTAAGGGTTGGGCTACTGGCCTCGGAGCACTGCTCAGCTGCGAGTTGCCACTATTGTAAAAAGAATGCTTTGAGAGCTTGGCCTGTCTAGCCGTCAACTCACAGGAGTGTACAGTAGGGATAAATGCAACCTACATTCTAGATACCTTCATTGAGTGACAATGGTTAATTGGGGACAGCTCTTTCGAAGTGCGTTTACCCACTTCTCCGTCACGTCGGCACCGCCTCGCACATCCAGAGCCTTCAGCTCCGCCGCTTGTCTGATTGCCTTGGACGGACGTAAGGTTAGGTTGCAGTTGGATTATTGCAGCAGTTGAAACTGTAAAAAGCTACCTGTGTCAGGTTCCTTTTTGACCAGGAGATAGCTTTACAATCCTTGGCATCAATCTTTTCCAGGTTGGGACAGTGGGCCATCAGTCCAGCAATCGCGCCGGCTGTGATAGCGTGGCAGTGGTCGATTCGAATGTATCGTAACCTCCGGTTTGGGCGACAGGGCCCGCTCCCAGTCTCTGATGCCATTTGCAGCAGCACCGCATCACTGATGTTAACTGAAGAGAGATCCACCTCCTCTGGGAACAGTCCAGCAGTTGTTGATGGCAAAATCGAAGAAGCTTCGTTCTTCTTCTTCTCTTGTTTGTTCCTGTCTTGTCGTTTGTTGATTGCGCTTGAGCTGTCGCCCTGCCCCTCCAGCCAATCATCCGCCGAGTCCTGAATCCGCCGCAGAAAGGCAAATATAGATGACAGCGACTTGTCGCTGAGGAGATAGCAGCCTTCAAAGCTCATGAAACGGATGATCAAGCGAGCGCGACGATCTGGCGGGATGCTCTCTATCAAGTTCTGAAAGGTAAGCAGCGCCTGATCAGTGAAGAGTTCGCCCGAATTCGCGAAGTCGAAGCGCCATATCTTGTTTGGTTGCGTTGATGAAGCAGTGCGGGGAGCAGCAGTGCTTCGTGTCGCTGCCTCTCTTCGTTCGCTCTTAAGTAATTCCCAGAAAGTCTTTCTCTTGGTCCCCGAGACTTGGTCGTGTTGTGTCTGAAGAGGGGACACTACTTCATCCAACTTAGTAAGCTGTTCGGTATCGTACGTGGCGAGCTGATACGAAGCTTCATTCCCTTCTTCGCTCTTGCTGTGACGTTTAGTATCTGCGGCATCGTTCGGTCGCTGCTCCCCGAGTGAGTTGGTCGTCGAAAATTCAGTAACAGGGATGCAGTGGGCTAACAAGTGGACCAGGCTCGAAGAGTGGCTAATCATACGCATCAGAGCGCTTATATCCGGACTGGAACTTTGAAGCATCGGAAGCAGAGCCTCCTTCACAATCATTCCTGCTAGCTATTTTGTGAATCAAGTCATCATGAAAGTTGTCAAACTAAGTACCCTTCCCGGCAGTGATTAGACCTTCCAGCCTGTGCGCGGCTTGATAAAAATCTTCATGGCGCTGTGGTCGCTCCTTAGCTCGCAAAACGAAGGCCAGAGCTGCAGTTTGAGTGGGTTTAGCCATGTGAAACATACATTCTTCAAAAAGACGCCCTTGTACCTAATTGTACACTGAGCGCATCATCATCGGGTCGAATTGTTAATGCTTTTTTAAAGTTGTCCACACACTGATCGGCCAGCAGAGAAATTTCTGGGTGGAAATGATTTAACACTACAAGGCCTCACCACGTATGTTTTCGATCATCGTACCGATTTCCGCTTCACTCTTGGGTTGGCTTCGGCGTGGTTGAGGGTCCGTAGCAGAAGAGTCATATACTCTTCTAATGAGGTCACTGTCGGATTCATCCTTGGATACATTGATGTTCCGTTTGAACTTAACTCGGGTACTATGTTGTGTTGGTGTGGTAGAGTTGGCTTCTGATGTTAAGCGTGACCTGTGATAGAATTGAAATGGGCGACACGAACGCGATTTGGGGGTAAGATGCATACGCACTTGAGGCGGCGCGCGAGTTCAAAGTTGCAGATGCCCAGTTGGCAGAGAGTGCTAAAGTCATCGGAATTAGATTGCCAGGCCTTGAACAACTGTGTCTGTAGATAGACCGTAAGTGGCTTACAATCAACACGGGCGGAGGCCGCTGGAATGTACTCGGGCCTCACGTAGAAGGCGTATTGCTTCGCGAGGTTCAGTGTTTGGAAGAAGTGCGGGCAGCATAGTTGCTATTCCTGAATACTCAGTCAAGCACGAAGCAGATTTCAATAACGGCAAGGCTAAAAGCGAAAAACTGCTAAGAATACCTTCATACAAAGAAATGATGCCCATGTGTTTTATGCGCGCCTCAAAAGATGCTAGGTCAGCTTCTACGAAGCGGAATCCCCACCTGAATGGAGAGCGGTTAAGTCACAATACATGCATTCAGTTTGATCGGACAGGAGGAAGTACCTGCTCGATTGCATGAAATCAGCCCAAGCATGAGAAGTCCACTTGATGCACAGCATCTCTTCAACACGCCTCAATATCCTGCCTTATCACTTAGCTAAATTCACCAAGCAAAAGCCGTGAAAGGAAGACAGTGCCAGTAAAGAAAAAGAACGTTCCACAGATGATAGTCTGGAGAGGTCTCCACTGCCGACAGGCAGACCCTGGATGGAATACATGATTAAGGATATAAGTTGAATCATACGACTCCAGAAACGTACTGGCCGAATTTGCGTTGCAGTAGAAACTTTAGCGTAGGATAGTTGCATAGGTATCGACCAACACGCGGATATTTCTTTTGTACAGCTCTTGCCCTCTCAACTCCCTTATGTCTCTTTAAACACAGGCACAAAATCCTAGAGCAGATTTGCGCACCTTAGGATCGGACATATCGGCAAACTGTTCGCCATTATGCGTCCACCAGTAGAGAGATGGAGGGAATTCTATATCGAGAATGAAGTTGATAAACTCGACAATGATGACTCGATAAGGTACTTCAGACACTGTGCATTCGTCCCTAATTCAATAGGTTAAGGTAGGGGCTTAGATGAAAGAGGAGGCAATACCTCATCTGCTCGCGAAAGAAACGGCGTAGCAACACCTTGACCACTCGAGCGATCATCTCAGAAAGTAGCATCTTACGTGGATATGAATTCTCGCATTTATCCCTTAAACGTCCAAAATGGCGAACACAAATGCCATTCCTACGCAAAGTGAGAAACCTTATGGCTGAATCGCCAATCTGTAGGTGGCTTACCTATGTATCTCCGAGGTGTAATACTCGTCCTTCACATCATGCCGTTTGTCCAGCTTTCTACAAAACTGTGGGATGATCACCTGATATAGATATTCACACGCTTCGCTCACCTGCGACAACAGTTAACGCTTCTTGCAACACAAAATAATGAATGAAACATGGGGTACCTCACTGTTGTGTCGGGCTTGTTCGGGATCGGTCCGCTGCCACATGGTGTAAGCATCAGGACAAAGTGGCTTGGAGTAGCTCACAACAAATTCAGGTCTGATAACCATGCTAAGACAGGAATAGCTAAGCGTCGAGTAGCAATAGAACTTACCGAAGCTGTTTAAAGAATACTGAGCGAGGGTAGTCAGGATCTCTGTGGTGTAGGTTCTCAGTACAAGCAGTTAAGAATCACTAAATAAATCAACCAGGCACGGTACCTCTTGGCAGGCGTCTCTGGTGGAAAACACCTGTCGAAAGTTTATTGCGAAGATTAGAAGATCTTGAGCAAAGGACAAAAATAATGGAAGCATGCAGGAAGGGACAAACGGTACCGTCCGAAGTCCACCACGTAGAACCTACCATCCCTACCTTCATGCCCTGGTAATATTTTTTTTGTGTGTTAAAGGTGCACCGGTGACGACTTTGTTCAATGCCCATACCTTCAAGATCACCTTTCATGATGACAACAAACAGCGCATAAGGTCTACTAGCATGATGGATTGGGGAAGAGGTAAACAAATGTACCGGGCGTATAAACTTGACTTCCACAAACAACGTGTTTCTTGAGGTTAAGCCTGCGTCCCACTTGGGCGATCTTCTCCATCAGCACAGGATGATCGGCGTGCATGCTAGCACCATATTAAACTTAACTCAACGAAACTGGCAGTAGAGGGAAGCATACTGTTTTCCTCCATCTGACGAACCCACTCTGAGCGTGCTGGAATCTATTGGCACTACAGACACAGCCTGCAAGTTACGGAATGGCACGTTAATACGTTAGCTTCCCCAACACACGGAAAGAGTCAGTGTTTTGTACGATAAGCCGGTAACCCAGAAAGTCTATAAGTGCTATCAAGGGAGAGTGGAGATCATCACCCGAGCCATCTGACGACGAAGTAAAACGATTGATGCCCCTGAGCTGTAGCCGGTCATGGCCATCAAGCAGCAGTTAACTACAAGGGTCAGCAGCGCAGTGACAATGGCGGAAACCTCATTCGCTGCGGCTTTCATGGCAGCCTCGTCATTGCGCGACTTGCCGCCATACATCCATATCACACCATTACGCTGAGGAAAGCTTAGATCAAGAGCGTACTTGAACATGATCCTGGCCATCACGAGAAGTTAACTCTCCAATAGACACAGCTATGATGATTATCATTATTCTGGGAGAGCAGATCAGGTGGTACCCCCTAAACAAGAACTTTTCGCCGCCGGCCTGTGTTTGTTCAGCACGGACGCTGTCAAATGAGCACCGTTGCCAAGCTCAGTGCAGTAGCGGTACGTACGCAACCGAGCCCAGTCTGCGGTTTGATTGACTTTTCCTCCAACGGCAAGTCACGCTCGAAGATGATGATGCGTCCTGCGCAATGTGACCCTGGATTAAGTAATCCACTTGCTTGCTGAGGGATGCGTAGTCGTGTACCGAATGTGCTAGCAGCGTGGACAAAGTCGCGTGCATGCTGGCTGAGAAGCGTGTACTTTTGCAACGAGTCCTCCCTGGCCATCCACTGCTGGAATCGCTCGTTGCTATCACTGCCCTGCGTGGCTGCCCTCGTCATTCCTTCTTGTTTGGCGTGCAGCTCGCGCTCTCCGGCGTCGTTCGAGTTCATCAGTTGGTAGCGCCTACCCCCGGCATCCGCCTCGTCCTCCATCGGCTCACTTCGCGCGATGCGCTCGATTGAATCCGTGAGCGAGAGGACCCGCCCTTCCCCGCCCCCAATTCCGCTCGTCGTCGGGAGGACGAGGGACACATCTCCCTCGGATCGCGCTGGACCAGGGTAATCCTCCTCCTCCTCCTCCTCCTCTTCCTCTTGGTAGTGGCAGCCATCATAGCGCGAGAGCTCTGCGTAGGCGCTGTCCAGCTGCAGCAGGTGAGAACGGGGAACGGGATCCGAAAGGAACACGTACACCCCGCCTGCCGTGTCCTCATCATCATCATCACTCTCTTCATCACGAGCACCCTCCACGTAGAGGTACCCGTCCTTCTCGTCGCGATGGGGGTGGCGGTGGGGTGCGGGTTGGTACGCGGACGGGAACCTTGCCTCCTCGTCCTCCTCTTCATGGAGGGCGGCAGCAGCACTCACCGGCTGGCCTGCGTCAACGCTATGCGTGGCGGCCTCCACCCGAGACGAAGAAGAAGAAGCCGCATGCAGGGTGGCGGTGGTGGTGATGGGGGTGGGGTGTGCCTCGTGGGGAGCAGCAGCGAGGTAGAGGTACAGCCCGATGCCTCCCTCTCCACCACCACCACTAGTGTGGTGGCCCTCCTCCTGTTCGTCCTGGTGTAGCATGCGGCGTATTTGGGGGGCGCTGGTGGTGGTGGTTGTTGTTGATGGCCACCACTCACTTTTCATTCAATAAAGAATAAATAAATAAATAAATAAATGAGCGGATTTGTTTAAAATATTTATCAAATTCATTTATTACTCTTCTTCTTCCTCGTGGTGGGAGGAGTGGACACACACCAACAACAGAAAGAGAAGAATAAATAAACCAAGCGGGTAAGCGGTCAGGCCTGACGGGACAATGTTCATAGGCGTGCCTTGGCAAAGTTGATGCGCTTCTTCTCCTTCTTGGCCTTGAACGTGAAGGCCAGACCCTTGAATGTGGCGCGACGGAAGCGCCCGATGTTGTAGATGAGCTCTTCGAGCTTCTCGCCCTGACAGTACTGGTGGCGCAACTTGATCGTAACGACCTTGGACTGCGTAACACGATCAAGTCGGATCACTCGCTGCTCGTGGAAGAACTCGAGCGCATTTCCCAATGCCTCCGTAGAGAGGGCTTCAATGAAGCTGAGCTCACCACTAAAGTACTGCGCCATCGAGAACGTTCTATGCCACGGCGTGGATCAAACCATCAGCGCTGATGCATGTACAGTCGTAATGGGCAAAAGAACGTACCTGACTCGTTCGAGGAAGTTGTGCTTTTCCATGATGATGCTGGGAAGCAGGCTCTTGAACGAGTTGATGACAAGCCAGTAGGAATCAATGAACGGCCATAAAAGCGAGCACAAGAAGAGAAACATCTCCTGCGCATCTTCGGTCGCCTGGATCGATACCATTGTTGGTGTTTCCTCGTCCTCGCGCTCCTCTTCAGGCAACGCTGCGCGCGCAACCTGTTCCTGTTGTAGGATGCCTCGCATGCGCATCTGGTCTAGAGTCTGCTCAAAATTCTCCTCAATGTCCGGAGAAGGCTTGTAAATGAACTCCTGCGGTTAACGAAAGGACCATGAGCTCGAGACTTTTCCAAGCGAAAAGGGATGCGCATACCAGCTTGAGGAGTTGAGACACAAAGCGGACATCATTCAGGAGATCTCGTTTGCTCACCTTGAACTTGGATATGTCTTCGGGCTGTGCTACACGGATGTGGGGCTTAATTGAGGCATAGAGGGCCGTCGCGACGATAGCCTCCAACACAAACCAGTGAATTATAGCATTCTTGTAGAATGTAAGCTCCAACCTGTAGCACACGATTTAGCGCGACCAAAACACTAAATCACCCATACAAGGCCTCATACCTTTGCTTGGGCTGATAGACGGCTTCGTGAGTTCCCTGTTTATGCTTCTCAACCAAATTATCCAAAACTTCAAGCGCGTTTTCTGTGATACGGAGTGCATTGATTTTATCATCCTGTATGTCGCGTGAACAGTAAGCGGACTACTACCTGAGGCTAACATTTAATGAGTACCTTGAGCGATGCAACATAGCCGCCGCGTTCGACTATCATCTGGCGGAGTTGAAGAACTTTATTGCGGAGATGAGTGATCGTCATACCCCGCCCTGTATGTGTGAGAAGTGCTGTGGCCACAAGTGCCGTAGGTCGAGCCACGGTCACCTTGTTGCATTCGTACAGAACTCTGCGGCCCTAAAAATATCAGTGACGGTAGCGGTGTATCCAATGAAGGACTACTTACCGATAAGCAAGAGCCGATACCAAACGGCGCACAGCAGGATCATCAGGCCCAATCTCAGCTCGTAGTTGGTGACGGGCATACTGGTTGCTGATGAACTGCTTAACAGATATTGCGTCGCCTGTTTCCAAAAGTGTAAGTATATCGAGCAGGCTGGTGCTGTCAATGGCATACCAATATTGACGTCAACCCGACCAAATTTGAACTTTAGCAAGCGCGCAGCGCGAATCACACCTGCCACGCTTTCGGGCTCCTTCTTTGCCCCTAGTAACTCCTTCTTGTAGGCCTCACCTTCAATCACCTGCAGAATTAAGATTGTGTGAGTACCATCAATTTGGCAGTGAACAGTCAGGCACGTACCTTATCGTAACTGATGGCAACCGGAACTACTAGAGCATCTTCGACTCCACCATCAAGTACTGTGCTGGTGATGACTGAAAGTAAACCCATCTTGGGTCGTAACACTTTTCCACTTCGGCTGCGGCCGCCCTCTATAAAGAACTCTAGAACAGATGCTGCGCAGTGTAGCCTAACTAGTTAGGGGCAGCATTATCACGAGCGTGATAGCAAAGTGTACAGTCATTGAGGATCTGCTCGACATAACATCGGAATATGAGCGAGTAGAGCGGGTCGCCGGCAAACTCTCGTCGAATAAAGAAGGCTCCAGCTCGCCTGTAGCATTATCATAGTGAGGACAGTTCATAACATTTCGTGGTGCCAAGTACCTAAAGAGATAGCCAACTACAGGAATGTTGAGATTGTCACCCGCAGCGATGTAGGGTAGTGGAAGATTATAATGAAAGCAGATGATGGACATCACAATGTAGTCGATGTGAGATTTGTGCGTTGGAATTAGCACAACGGGCACCCCTTTCTCTTCAAGTTCCTTGACCTAAACCAACCAAAGAGGATGAGTCTCGTTAGGAGGTCCTATCGGCGTGCAAGCAGGGCTGCGTCCGCAGCGTACCATCCTCAGTCCTTCATCGTCAACGTGAATGGAAACGAAGAGGCGCTTGAGAATCTTGGTCATCACGTACTCAAACGAACGTGTGATGTTAGAACTGAACCTGGCGATCATGTTATCGACAATCTCCTGCACATGGCGCTTGGCGGCTTCCTCAGATATCTTCTTCTCGATGGCGTACTTCTGGGTCGCCTGTTCTCAGTGAGAGCATCATCCATCATCGCGACACCCACACAAGCCATGTACATACAGTCGTGAGCTGCACCATAGCCATGCCAGCGTTCTCGAAAGTCGAAGGCGAACCCGAATGATGCGCTCATCATGGAGGAGGGCATTCTTGATGCGCTGCTCTGAGCGCGGGAACGGCTCGTGGGCCCCGGGTAGGTGGCGGTATCCCGCGTAGGCCTTCCACAAGTCGAAGAAGTTGCCCACCAGTCGCCGTACCTGATCCCCATTTTTTAATAATTATATATTGTTCATATTTCATGAAATAAAACTTAGATGCATTATTGAAATTTCATAATTATAAATAAATAATAAATAATAAATAAATAAACGTACAACGAAGTTGTCGCTGCGTATGGGCCGCTGGCGGAAGAGGTTTTCGTGGGAATATTCGGCTGTACACCACGAGTCTTGGTTATTTTTCATCCTCCAAAATATTTACATGATCATCAATATAATGCACAAGAAATGATCATTTATTGATATTTATAAATATTATTTTATCAAGAAATGATCATTTATTTTATTAATTATTTTAATTATTCAAGGGGACCGTTGTTGCAAGTACCGGCGGTGAGCGGGCGAGAGCCGAGCATTTCATCGTCTCCGGGAGGCGGCGGCGCAGCAGCGTCCTCGGTCGGCGAAGGACGTGCGGACGAGGCGACGGCAGAGGAGGTGGGGAGAGGCGGCTCCTGGTCCACGATCTCCACTCCCTCCTCATGCCGCCGGACGTGTTCGCCCGATGCCTGCATGGCTGCTGGGTTGTGGGTGTGTGGGAGTAGCGGTGTGCGCCGGAGGAGTGTTGAGGCACTCTTCACACCGTTTGGTGCTGTGCACAGAGAGGAGAGTGTTGAGACACAACGATGTTGTGGTAATGGCCCCAACCCAAGTTGTAAACTTAGTTCCCAAACTTGACTGCACATTGGTGGTGGCGCAGCAATACATCTCTACTTGGGACGTGCAGACTTCTCCTCTTCTGTGCGCCACTGCAGTAATACCCACCAACCTGCGGCAGTGCAGCGGGTTGTTACACCCATGGTGAGGAACCGCTGACCATGCTGGGGCCTTCCGTGGGGATCCTGGGCTCTCACCAGCGGCCCAGGCTCAGAGCGGCAGGACCGTCTTGGCCGTGCCGAGCAGGAACTGTTGGCAGAACGGGACGTACGACGCGCCGTACCTGCACCACGTAGGCAAAGAAGAGAGGGGAACGCAGAAACACGCCAGCAGTAAGACCACGAGTAAGAGAAAGAGATTGCTGCCGCGGAAGGAGCATACCAAAGCGCGGCACCAAATTGGATGAGGATCATGATCAGCGTCAGCCCGCTACTCTGCAGCTGTGACCACGATATTGGCACGATGGTTCGCGCAACACAGGCTCTGAAGGCAAGGTGGTACCGAGAGAGCAGCGTAAAGAGTGCCTGCCATGGCACCAAAGTAGATGAGGCTGGACATATAGCGCGAGGGTTGAAACATGGACTTGAGCTGCTTCCACGGTCCCATCAAAAAGAATGTGCTGCACACACACACCCACACCAGATCGGTATCGCCAGGCTGCAGTCAACCACATGAACTATCGAGTAACGGTGCGTACCTCCCGAGGAGGAACAGCGACCCCACCGTGTACAACTTGGCGAACGTGCGCGGCGCTACCAGAAACCATGTGGACTGCATCGTCATCATCCAGACACACATGGTGGAATGGTATGAAACATCCCTTTTCACGATCAGACGAGTGCGCGTGTTGTGTTAGGTTGCAGTGTGTGCACGCACGCAGAAGCAGAAGCCCACCCCTAGGGCCAGGCACACCCCGAACGCGATGATGCGCTGCACCACCCGAATCCCATCATCATCATCATCACCACCACCCAGGGGTTCCTACGCGTCAGTCATGCTCATCTCCTATTCCACACCTCCCACCCACGTACGCTGCCCCACCACCCACGTGTGGGCGGAGAAGGTGAGAACACCAACCAACAACAACAAGAAGGGTGAGGAGTGCGCAAGTACTTTTTCCAGGAGAGGGAAGTGGCGGCATCGAGCTCCTCCATGAGAGTGGGCTGCCGCGGTGGTGCCCCGAGCACTGCGCTCTTGGCCGAGGCCCACCACTCCATCTCTCTCCCTCTGTGTTGGGAAAATGCACTTCTTTTCCGAAACTCATTTCGTTTCCTGAAACCTTGGTGTGCTATCTCCCCCTGGTGTGGTGCGGTAGCAGCTCCCTGGTGTAGCAGGTCCCTTCTTGTGGGAGGGAGAGAGGGTGGAGTGTGCATGAACGTGTGGCCATGGGTGGGCCCGGTGGTGTGCTGCGTGTAGCAGTGGTGGTGATGGTGGTGATGGTGATGATGGTGGGAGGAGACGCGAGAGGGGAGGAGCAGGGGTTGGTGCCGGGTTCGCCAGCTCCCGCCTTCACGGTGCCCACCCTTCAGGGTCCGTTCGCCTTCGACCCGAAGGCCCCGCGGGAGGGACCCTTGCTGGTGTACGCCTACAACTCTTCGGACGCCTTCTCCACCGCCATGTGGACCACCGACGCCTACCTCGATGACTTCCTACTCAACGCCACCCTCAACAGGTGTGTCCTCCTCCTCCTCCTCGTTGTCTTCTACATGTGCCTCCTCCACCCCTAACCCATGCGGTGCTGGTCGCCATGACCATCACCACAGTGAGTACTTGTTCATGTCCTATGCGAAGGACGTGGCCCATGAAGAAGCTGCGTGGATGCGCACGCGTCTGCTCACGCGTATGAAGGCCCTAGGGTTTCCTTCAGGTCCCTTCGCTGCCGCAGATTCTGTCCACGGAGACAGGACTCACATGTGGTGCCCCGTGTAAGCAGCGATGATCAGCCAGTGGCTGGCGAGAATGCACTTTGTCACAGAGCCTGTGGCAAGCCTGAACAATTGGATGCCCGACCTTCTCTCGCAGTGGAACTGCACTGTTTACCAACTGAGTGTCCAGGTGCAACTTGAGCGTCAGCACGCCAAAGTAACAAATACTTACCCCCATGCACATGATCCCAGGCCAACAACTTTTCTTTTGTCGTCAGCCGGCTCGATGCGCGGTACGACTGGTTGCCATATGTGTTCCTGACATTCACAAGTATGATCCCATCCACTGCCACGCATTTGTCCTTCCTTACTCACGCGCATAACGAGCAAGGCACACAACAACTATCGGTAAGTTGGTATGGAGACGGGTGCGATGCACGGCCTGCGCGTAATGTATCAGGTGAGTATTCCCATCCGCCTTAATGTGGCTACCCACCTCATCCTTCATATAGGCAAGCTAGCATTGATTTCAAGATTCCCGTATGGGCCCGACTGCGACTTCTTCACAAAGGTGCAGAATGCCCAGAATGCCGGTGCCATTGGCGTTATCGTATACACCGACACATCCGAAGCACTGATAGACATGAACTGTCAGAGTATTTACTTCTCTACTCCTGTGGATCGAACGCTCTTTTTGCTGAATCTCCGATTAGATGCGCAGGAATGCAACACACAGCTCAATATTCCTGGCACGATGGTCAGCCACCAAGCAGGACTTTCCCTTCGCGCCCTTTTAGATGATCCTACGTACAGTTAGCTGATTATCATTTTAAGCTGAAACTAACCCAATTTCGCTTTGCAGGATCAATCTTACTGTAAGTTTCACAAATGTTACTGTCCCTGGGTTCTACTTGGTGATTGACCAGCAAGCACTTGTCCAAGGTAGAACTACTGATTCAGCAGGCTATTTTCCACATGACTTATTGTGTTGCTCCCAGAACTGGGCTGGCTTAAGATGCCCACCCTCATGCACTACGCCTGGGCATCACAGTGGTACGATTACTACACCCAAATGCTAGCTACAGCTGCTTCATATGATATCAGTTTTCCGATTGCCAAAGACGTCGTACAGCCCTTTTCCGCGGATGCTAGTGGAATACTGCTAATTCGCTGATTGCAGGTCAATAATAACATGGATACTGTTCGAGTAAAGCTTCCTTCGCGTAACACAATATTGCGCCAGTGGGCTAATCTTACCCTCGATTTGTCGATGTCATGCTTGGGCACAAGAGATGAGGATTGCCCTATCTGGTATTCTTCCATGCGATCAGCCATCATGAGTTGTAGGTGTAGCTTATTTGTTGTAAGGGATCGTCTGTATTATCTGCGAGTATGTTGCGATGGTAGCCAGAGTATGCCATGCAAAGACATGGAAATAGGAAGGTCTTACCTACCTCAAATCAATTGCTGTAGTTCTCTCTCATTGCCAAATGTCAGGTGGATCACACCCTTCCGCAGACGGGTAGGACGATGGTTAACGCCTTCAGAATCATTGTCGACCTTGATAACCTACAGCCCAACAGCAGGTATGGAGATTAACTGCTCATCGCCAATAAGCATGCTCAATTTCATTTTCCTGTTATAGACTACAATCAACCCTTCTATTGCAACTTCACATTTGGAACTGGTACCAACGAGCCGTGGGTATCGACAATTAACCTCTTGGCAAATGTCAACTCTGCAAGCCAGTATTACCTGGAAAAAGGCGCAGATATTGTGCCTAAAGGAAGAAAGGAGAATGGGTTGCAATCACAAGTTCTTGTACCTACAAACTATCAGTTCCTCTACGAGGGAGGCCCGTGGAACAGCAACTATTCCTACAAACCGATACAGTTCGCTCCTCCTTCAGGCACAGTAAAAACCGAGCTTGTAACTATCATCACGGGTCATGGTACGCTTGGTGCTCGTTTATGTCCTCGTGGAGTCATCTCACTTATCCTTCTTTTAGGGAGTGACGTGTACGGATGCGGAGAGTTCTGCAACATTGTTCATACGTTTGTTATCAATGGGAAATACTCTCATTCTCAGAGCAACCCACAAGCTGCTACTGCCCTGGGATGTGCGAATGAGGTATATGTTGTTGCTCCCTTTATTAATTGTCCTCCTCTCACACGGTCCAGGTGTCGGCTGGTTCTATTCCAAATGAGCATGGAACTTGGTTATACGGACGCGGAGGTATATCCTAGCTTCATCTCGAAGAATGACGCATCAACCTTGATACATATTCTATGCAGGATGGTGTGATGGGATGAATGTTAAACCCTATGTGAAAGATATCACCAGTGAACTGGGGCCAGGTAACAATTCGCGTGTCTCCATTGAAATGGAGAATCTGACAACACTGAGTATCCACATATTCAGGTACCAACCAGATTTGGTACTACGCGACCTTCGATGGACAACCTCCCCACGAGACTGGAGGTTACATACAAATGTCCTCCTACCTCGTGTACTGGTCGTTCGCGTGACCTTTCCTTGATGCTGCTATGATGATTAGACGAAGGGGACGCACCAATCAATCAGCTCCCATTGGGCTGTGATGAAATTTCACTGCAGCTGGGGACGACACAACCCTGCCCAACCACTGTACATACCATACACATTTACATGCTTTCTGTTCGATGATAAGAGAAAGACACGGTTTCTTGAAGGGCGTGAATGGTGAACCTTAAACTGGTGATTCCGCGGATGCTCACCATCATGATGGATCGTCTGGCAGGCGCTCATCATCAGCCCCTGCCGCCACCAGCAAGACATGAGTGCGTGCCCTCCCAGCGGAATTCGGGCTGCTTGCTGGCGACGTGCATTCGCCCAAGGGCTCTACCCCAACGTGGCCTCACTTGAGGAGGAGTGGGAGGAGTAGTAGGAGTAAGCAATACGCCCAACCCAACGTGCAAGCAACCCCGACTCGACAATGCAGACCGATATGTGGCAACGCCTGACCGGGAGCACTGACTACGGACAGGAGGATGACTACTCTGAACTCGGCCGACGTCCGAGCAGGAGAGATGCCTACCGCCGCACCGGGGAGAGCTTCGATGAACGCAGGCTGCGTGATCCCGAGAGTGCGCGCGCTGCCGAGGAAGGCGACAACGTGGACCGGTACTGGGAAGGAGCCTCCCCTCAGGAACGGCAACACTACTGGGACTGGTCTCTGCGCGAAGCCGGCTATGACGACTCTGACGACTCCATCGACTCGAGGAGAGACCGCCAGCAGGAGAAGCAGCAGAAGCGATACCTCTACCCCTCCCACGGCGACACCAACAACTGGGTCGCTGGTAGCAGGAGGCACGTCATCTGCGTCGACGACACGCGGGACGCCATGCGTGCATTCAGGCACGCCGCCAAGCGGCTGCCGAGAGGGGACCGCCTGATCTTGACGCACGGAGTGTACGAGGGCCTGTTGGGCCATAGTCGCGCCGATCAGGAACGCATGCTGCGGGTCCAGAGCAAGTATCTCTCTGCCTGCACTGACTTTGATGTGCGCTCTCCTTCCTTTCCTCCGTGACAGCGGGTATACCTGGGACTGAGGAGAGTGAATGTGTGGTGTGGCATGATGCCCGATGATGGTGATGATGCTACGACAGAGGGAGTGTGAGTTCAGGCCGGTGAGCTACACCTCCACGGGCAACTTTGGGGAAGAGGTCTGCCATCTTGCGGAAAGGCTCGATGCACAGGTACGGGTCGTGCCTACGAATCAAGCCCCACATACTGAGGTGTGGGTGCGTGTGTGGGTGTGTGGTATGCAGAGTGTGATCGTGGGCAAGAGGGCAGAGATATCGGACATGCGGCGAAGCCTCGTAGGCTCCGCGTCCAAGAGCGTGCTCTCGAACTGCCGTGTGCCTGTCCGTGTCATCGCCCACGACGTGCGCCAGTGAGTGTTGCTTGCTGCCAAACGGGCCTGGAGGGCCTATACATATCCACCTGTTTGGATCTCAACTACCCACCACACAGAGGTCGGCTGTTGTGTTGCTCCCTTAACCGTTGTCACCACCTTTCCTCTTATTTGTATCTCAACCTGGATATAGGAGGAGTGGTGTTGTTGTTGTTGTAGTTGATGATGATGATGGTGCTGGCCATCAGCGGCTCGCGGATGGCGGTGGTGTGCCTCGCCGTCATGCTGGCGGTGCTGGCGGGGGCGGTGAGCGCAGTAGGGGGGCAGCAGCCCATCGGTGCCACACACCCCTCCCGTGGCGGTGGTGGCGGGAGGATGGACGAGGGGATGAGGTGGTGGTGGTGGAGGGGCTGACGACCAAGGGGGTGGTGGTGGTGGTGGGGGTGTGGGTGTATGGGTGCAGTGGAGACAGAGTGCGGG
>CDEZ01018647.1:0-70219 GCA_000826365.1 Acanthamoeba royreba | reverse complement strand
CACCACCAGGGACGTCATCCCCGCCAGGCTCCCTGCAAACAGGTCCTTCGCGGTCCTCACCCATGCGTCCGACGAGGGCGACGCGCTTGTGCTTCCCTTCTTCTCCATTCACGATTCTAATTATTGAATGGATTAAATAAAAGATGTTGCGCTACATTCCTTCCGATTTGCAAATGGCGAAATCAATTTCTTCTCGCCTTTTGGGGTTCGTTGTTTTCCGCCAAAACTGAAATATGCGAAGCATGCTCGCTACGCTTCTGTCACCTCGACTTGCTCCTGGATTTCCTGCTTACATCGAGGACACACGGTCATCTTGCTGGCGCACTCCTCGCACACTTCGAAGTGCCCACAAGGTCGGAAGACCACCCGTCGAGTATTGAAGTAGCACAATCGACACGCATCCAACTGCAGAAACACAAAACAGAGACATCAGTCACCAACACGCGCCCGTACTGAACGGAAGAGAAGTAAGCAGAATGTGTACCTGCAAAAGATCGATCTTGGTTGAGTCTCTGTCCTCCTTCATCTTTTTCTTCTTGATCGTTTTGATCCGAACGAGAGATTTCAGCAGCTCGCCTTCGAGTTCTTCGAGCTCCTGCACGCTGCATTCGGCTATTCCAACTCCGAGAAGTTTATCGCGTTCCATTCGCAGAGCCCACATCTCGCGTTCCTTGTGCTCCACTACTTCTTCCATGAGACGTATTTTCGATTCATATTGCGCTGCGATTGCTTTCCTCGCCTGTTCATCAGCTTCACTTTGCCCTTGGCGTCTGTCTACAATTGGGCTCTCTGAAGGTGTCTCTACTTTCTTTGCGGCCTCTTCTTTTGGTACATCAGGCGTTGGTGGTAGCTAACGCAGAACAAACAATGCAGATCAGCATTATTATCACAGAAGGGGCTCTATCATAAAGGATTACCTCATTTTTGCCCAGAAAGACATCAGCCAGCTTTGGCAACCATTCCACCGGCGAGGAGGCTGCGACATGCCGATGAGCAGAATCTCCCTCATAATAAAGTGATGGATTATAGCCTACCTGACCGTATACGGGAAGCTTGCAGATCGTTGGCGGTCTTCTCTCGCTCCTCTTTGAGGGTTCGCTCTCGTTCCTCCTTTTCTTGTTGATTATCCTTCGCATTGGGCTTCTCCTTTCCTCCTGCCCATTCAACCCACTTGCGCAAGTTCCTAACCCATTCATCTGCCTCCTCTTTCGTCTCTGCTTTCATATGGAATATCCTGAAGTATTCGAGTTAACGAAGTAACACTACCAAGTTTTCTCATAAAGGAACGTACCTATTGGAGAGCACAATATCGAATGTATTCCTATATCGGGGTGTCTGGTTCGGTCGCAATTCATCTAGCAGTGTAAGATCGATAAAGCCCTTCGGCACGGCATCATCCTTAGATATGTAGTAATATAGTCGCAAGTTCTGCCTCATGTTCGGCTGCTGCACTTGCGCGGCTTTGTTACGCCTATCCCCTGTCCAGGTAGCGAAGAGCGATGAATTACTTGCCACGCTGGTATGGGATCGCTCCGAGACCTCAAGCACAAAGTATCGTCGCTTCCTGAGTTGAAGTGTTATCTTCCGTTTCAGCATATAACGCGAGCGAATATGGACCGTACCACGTAGACATGAAGGTGTTGCCTGATTTGTAGAGCCACCCGCATAGTGTGCTCTTTCCCTCCGTCAGCTCAACGCGGGGTCCAGTCTCCTTGACAGCTGGTTGTTGCTCGGTGCTACGTGCGTTCGGTAAAGTCCCTTGATCGCGTCCGTCGGTCTGCGGGGGAATCTGAATGCTCACTTCCATGCCCGGCCCTTTTATATCAAACATATAAAAGGTTGACGTCGAAGCGGGTGAGGATGCTGTAAAAAGCTCCTCGCCTAGATCCTGTCCTCCGCTTTCCGGTGGGTTAGCTAAGTGGGACGTCGCTTCTTCTTCTTCAGCCTCTCTTTGCTTCACCGATAATCTCGACCGTGTCGGAGCTGGACGTATCGACTTAGGCGGGTTCAATAAGAAAGAGGCAGGCGCGAATGATGTTGATGCAGAGGACAGCGCTGATGGAGTGGAGAAGGTATCGCTGAAGACATTCAACTCGTTCTTGATCAGCATATTAGGCGAAGCAGGTGGTGAATTAGTGGCCTTATGAAGCTGATGAGAGGTCGGAACAGCGTTTGTGGACAAGGAAGTAGCGAGGAATGAACGGGTAGCCGGCTGAGAGCTGCTCGAAGATACGGCTGAAGAGAGGGATGCCGATGAAGAGGTGGTCTTGACGGGCGGTTGTGGCATGCTGGTGGTACGCCGACTCGTGACCAGATGTCGCAGAGATTGTAGAGTTGCCGAGGAAGCCGACGAGGCAGCCACCAAGGGAGGTGATGGTGTGCCTGGACTTTCGACATTCCCTTCTTGATGCACCTGTTGCCGTTGTTGCTTATCTTGCTGCTGCTTAAGTTGTTTCACCCAGAGAACCAGCTGCACAACGGCATAACAGTTCAGGATCCCTATTCGCACTGTGCACTGTCAGCGCAAAGCGTACATGTTGTGTCTTATGTCGAATCTGTGTAGCTGTGGCCGTGTTCGCGGGAGTACGACTCTCTGGTCGCTTCACCAAGACCTGATTTTTCATATTAATTGCATGTAAAATATATTCGTTTTTCTTTATTTTTACTTATTTTTCGAAAGAAATGGAAGAATTACATAATCGAGAAGGACACACGTACTTGCAGCGATGCGTTTATCCGCTTGAGGTGGCCGGAGGCTTCGGTAATGGGCAGGGGAGTGCTGCTGCCCTCGCTGGTGCGCAGGAGCCGCTCCAGGGCGTCGATGTCCGCGAGTAGCGCCTCAACCGCTTCCGCAAAGGACGACCCGGTGGCATCCACCTCGGAGGCGGGCGGCGCATCCATGGCCTTGTTGTTTTCCCTCAATCCTGCGCGAAGTGCGACGGAGGCTTCTCTTTTCCTCCTCTTCCTTTTCTTCGCCCCACGTTCCGCCCCATCCGCCTTGCTTTGAGGGCGAATTTTCGGGGCGAACCACAAAAACCACAATAGGCGAGAAGATAGCAGCAGAACAACTGGCTGATGACTGTACCACGCAGCTTCGAGAATAAGGCGTGTGTCGTTGTGGTGGCGCTGAGTGCTGGTGAGTAGGAAGAGGATTCACTGTCTTCTTGCCTTTCTCTCCCGTCGGTGAGGCATCACTCTCCTAAAGCACACAAGAACAACACAGCGCAGGCCTTACCAGTGGGCATGCTCTCCCGAACGCATCGCCTACCAAATAGCCTGTGTACACCCCATTGCAAATTGCACTCTGATCTCATAAGCAAGAAAAAAAGAAGTAGAATAGTTAAGTGTCTTTCGCATGGTTGTAGCTTCCCTTTCATCACCCAGAGGTTTAGGGCCGCAGGTGGGATATACGTTAGTTGAGCATATGCCCGGCTACAGAACGTCAGGATGCTCACGAAGAACATCAACCAACGAACCTTCACCGTGCGCTCTCTTGGCTTTAGAACGCTCTTGCAGTGGACCATACACCATCTATGGGGATCCCGACCGGTCTCCCGAATCTACCCCTAGTGCTCCGAGGCAAGCGGTAGGACGGTACGGAGGGCCCGTGAAGTCCCCCCGGTTTAAGACCGCCCGCGTCCTTGTTTGTAGAAAGCTTGTTCCCGCTATTTATCCTTTCCAGCTCCGCGCCGTTTCCTGGTTATGGGACGGACACAGAATGTCGAGAAAAAAGTCCGGCCAATGCGTGCAGTCTATCTTCGAAGCTTACAAAAGGAAGAGGTGTTTCTTCACAAGGCATACAAGCTTCGTCACTTCGCCTTTGTTGTGTTTGGGCACCTGGACACACGCCACATGTTTGCGCTGTGTTTGCTTTCATGTTTGTTTTTATGTCGACGCCAGTCAATGATGGTCAATCCTTTCGCTGGTGCGTGAAATTTCCAACTCCGCGCCAGCGCAGCCGCCTTGTTGGCTTGGTGAGTTGGTCTCCTCCTATTTTTTGCCCTCTGTCCCTTTCTCCCTTTGTCTGCGTCTCTCTTTCTCTGGATCTTCTCTGAGTCTCAGAGCAGCCGGGGGTGGTGAGTGTGAACGGGTGGGTTTTTTGGGCCTACACTTGATTTGTTTGATCACTGCCCTCATCATCGGTAGTGGTGTTGGAGCACCCAGAGCTCTCCTTTTCAATCAACACAGTCGGTACCCACCCTCACACCATCTCTTATTGCTTTTTTTTTTTTGAATTATCAACGCATTTTTCGCAATCGAAATTAAAATTTTGAATGCATGAGGCATTAATGGAAAAAATGGTCATTCTCACTCAGCGATTTGTTGTGTGCTTGTGCCCATTTCATCTTCCCACGACAACAGGACGCCAACATGTTGGACGTCGTCTTCATTGTCCTCTGCACGGCGGGCTTCTTCGTGGGGCTTGTAGTGGTGCTCTACCTCTACGCAAATCCCCCGCCCTCCCCCGCGCCCGGCGGTACTCGCAAACCACAGCCGCGTGAGGGCACCGAAGGCCAGCAGCAACAACAACAGCAAAAGAAAAAGGACAACAGCAACGCCAACAAGGCCAAGAAGCCCCAGCAGCAGCAACAGGCCTCCTCGTCCTCTTCGCCCGCCCAGGCGCCCAGCAAAAAGGGCGACGAGAGCAGCAAGACCAAGGCGGCCGCTGCTGAAGGTAAGAAGAAGAAGGAGAAGAAGAACGAGAAGAAGTCGGGTACCGCTACACCCGCTTCATCTGCGTCCTCGCCTGTCGTGCCGCCCGCGTCTCCCAACGCCGCTGGCGCCTCCGCCGTGTCGGAGAAGAAGCCGCAGCAACAGCCCAAGGGGAAGCAGCAGCCGCCGCAGCAACAGAAGGCCGCGGCCGCCGGCGCTCCCTCGTCCCCCGCCGCTGACAAGAAGCCGCCGCAGCAACAGAAGGCCGCTACCAGCGAGAAGAAGGCGGCCGCCCCCAGCCCTGCCTCCTCGCCCGCTGTGGAGAAGAAGGACGCCAACGCCGCCTCCAAGCAAGAGAGCAAGAACAACAAGCAGCCCGCGCAGAAGAAGGAGACCGAGAAGAAGGCGCAGCCGCCCGCTGCGGCTTCGGATTCGAAGAAGGGCGCTGCGGAAATCGTCGCTACGCCCTCATCTACTTCTTCATCTTCCTCATCTTCGGCTTCATCTGCCCCGGCTGCCGCGATTAAGACCGAGCAGCCCAAGAAGGGCAAGCAGCAGGCACAGCAGCCCAAGAAGGGCAAGAAGAAGGCTCCCAGCACACCCGCGCCAGCGCCCGTTCAGGCGGCCGCCTCCGTGCTCCCGCCGAATGTGACGCCCGAGGATTACCAGTTCGCACTGAGCCTGGACAGCAAATCTCGCAATCCTCAGGAGACTGAAGCTGCCGCTTCGCCGGCCAAGTCGGCCGCGAAGAAGAAGGAGCCCAAGGAGGAGAAATGGGATCGCGTGAGCTCCGCGGGCGCGCAACACAAGAAGTTCAAGGACAGAATCAACAACCTGGAAGAGGAGACCACGCGCCTCAAGGTCATCATCGCCGAGAACAAGACGACGATGGAGACCTACCGCAAGCGCAACGCCAAGCTTGAGTCTGATATCCGTGAGCTGCGCACCTCTCTCGACGAGAAGACAGCCAAGCTGGAGGGCCGCACTGAGGAGGATTTCTCAGCTGACAACCCCCTTGCTGCTCTCAGCAAGCGCAACTACGCCAGCGCCAACACTCAGGAGACCAATACTCTCCGTGCCGAGAAGGCTGGTCTCCAGGAGCAAGTCCGTGAACTGCAGGAGACCATCGAGCAGCTCAAACAGCAGGCGTCCAAGGCTGAGAAACGCGCCGACAAAGCCAAGGTCGTCGAGAACACCACTAGTTCAGCGGACACTGCTCGTCTTGAGCAGCAGCTGGAGGAAAAGGACCAGGCCTACAGGACGAGCCAGGACAAGCTCGCCAAGCTCTCCGCTGAGCTAGATAATCTCAAGCAAGCTGAGCACGGTCTGCGCACTCACAACGGCGAGCTCGAGACCGCTTCTAAAAATCACAAGGCCGAGCTTGCTCAGCTCAGCGCACAGCTCTCTGAATATCAGAAGGCTGCTGATTCAGCTGCCAAGAGCATCGAGGCTGAGCAGAAGCGCGCTCGCGAGGCCGCTGAAGCTGCCAAGGCCGCGGAGAAGGAGCTCCAGGCTCTCAGAGCTAGTGGCTCTGACGCCGAGACCACCCTGCGAAAAGAGCTTGATGATCTTCGTCAGCAGCTCGAGGAAAGGGACGCCAAGCTCGCCCAAGTTGAAAAGGAGTCACTTTCCGGTGGCGACAAGATTGTCGAACTCAGTCTTCAGCTAGGTGAGGAGAGGGACAAGGCCGCCGCGCTCGAGAAGCAGGTCGATTCCGTGCGGGACGAGCTCCGTGGCGTTAAGCAACAATTGGAGGAGCGTACCAACAAGGTTGAGCAACTCGAAAAGGAGTCACTCTCTGGCGGTGACAAGGTTGTGCAACTGAGCCTGCAGGTTGGCGAGGAGCGGGAAAAGGCTGCTGCGTTCGAGAAGCAGGTTCAAACACTTCAATCCAAGGTGGACGAGCTCGAAGCCCAATTGCAGCAGAACAACAGCAAGGCTGACGGCCTGGAACAGCAGCTCAGCGAGCAACAGGCCAAGGTCTCCAAGGCTGAGAGCGAGGCCGAGGCTGCCAACAACAAGGCCGAGGCGCTGGCTCAGCAGCTTGCTCAGGCCAATAACAAGGCTGATAAACTGGAGCGACAGCTCAATGAGGAACGAAGCAAGAGCGGCGATTCTTCCCAGCAGCTGGATGAGGCACAGAACCAAGTTGCTGAACTCAACCGCCAACTCGAAGCGGAGAAGAGCAAGGCCACTTCTCTCGCTGCTGAGCTCGAACAGGAGAGGAGCAAGGCTGGCGATTCCGACAAGCAACTTGAGGAGCAACGAAACAAGGTGTCTGACCTTGCCAAGCAGCTTGAGGAGGAAAAGGCCAAGTCGGCCGACCTTGCCCAACAGCTTGATGACGAGCGTTCCAAGGCCGGTGACTCGAGCCAGGAGCTCGCTGAACAGCGCAATAAGGTCGCCGAGCTCGAGCAGCAGCTCGCTGAGGAGCGCGCTAAGGCTGCCGAGGCCACCAAGCAGCTTGATGAGGAAAGGAGCAAGTCTGGCGACTCAGACAAGCAGCTTGAGGAGCAGCGAGCTAAGGCCGCTGAGTTCGAGCGCCAGCTCGAGGAGGAGCGGAACAAGACTGCTGATATTGCCAGGCAGCTCGATGAGGAGAAGGGTAAGGCCTCCGCACTCGCAGCACAACTCGACGAGGAACGGGGTAAGTCCAGGGAAAGCGGACACCGACTTGAAGAGGAACAGAAGCGAGCGGAGGATCTCTCAAGGAAGCTGCAGGAGGAGCAGACCAAGGCCGGCGACAACTGGAGGCAGTTCCAGGAGGAGAAGGGACGATCTTCCGACCTCGAGAGACAGCTGCAGGAGGAGCAGGGCAAGGCCGGCGACAACTGGAGACAGTTCCAGGAGGAGAAGAACCGATCTGGTGATCTCGAACGACAACTGCAGGAGGCTAAGGCCAAGACAGCGGAATTGGAGAGGCTGCTCGACGAGGAGAGGAATCGGGTCACTGAGCTGAGCCAAAAGAAGGAGGAGGTCGCATCCCAGCATGCTGAGGCCAACGGAACGGAGAATGGAGAGACTGCGTAAAGTGCTCCCGTGCCTTCAAGGCAGAACTTGTCAAACTAGAATATATCCCAACTTCTCTTCTGCTCTCTTGTCTTCGTACGAAGACGACAAAGGATCATGCTTGCTGTCCTCGTCTTCATCTTCACTCTGCACCGCTTGATCGGGGAGAGAGCTTTTTCCTTTCCCTTTTCCTGATCTTCCTTGGTATCGTGACGGAAAGGAGACAAGTGGAAACTTGACTCTCCCCGCCACACCACCTCATCGTCTGGAGTGCGTAACGGGGAGGGCGAGGGCAAAGTGGGGTCCCAGACCACAGGGACAGACAGCTTCTCCCATCCATCTATGGAAACGCGTCTGTCGCCCTTCGAGTTGGGCCACCTTTCCTCCTCGCCCGCGGGCGACCATCTGCTGATGTCCCCATCGCCTCCTGCCATTGTTCAGCCGCCCGCTCGAGATGCGGCACTGCTAGATCAGGAGGACCTTCGAGTAAAGATGACGAATAGTGCATTAGAATACGACGAGGACGAGGACGAGGACGAGGACGAAGAGGATAATGAGACTGATGGGACGTCATCTCTGCGCAAGCCCATCGCCATCACCAATTTTTCCATCAACGGTGATGCAGAAGAGGATGAGGTGGACTCAGAGACTGCCAGTCTGCTGGGGGGACGCAGAAGAGGGGACCCACATGATGATCCTGTGGGTATAGACATCGAAGGCCCACCGGTCACCTCGCCACCGTCTTCCCTCGATGAAGGAGGCGAAGGGTTCAGAGAACCGAGTACCTCCTTCGATCCGGCCTTTGTGGGGGAGAATGGAATGCGATTAGCGGACATGTCGAGCGCGAACGCGTCCTCGGGGACCAAGAAGAAGAGGGTGAGTTGGGTGGATGAAGAGGAGAAGGGACGAGACTCAGTGGTCTTCGGAGCGGTGACGGCCGTCTTCGTGGCCCCGTCGCCCGCCGAGTACGACCGCAGTCCGGCCGCCGGCCATCTGCGACGGCGAACACGGCGCCTGCAGCGTCGACAAAGGATCATGCTTTCCGTCTTCATCTTCGTCTTCTTCCTCGTCATCTCGGGTCTCCTCGCCCTCGTCGTCATGCTCCTCACCGGCCATCTTTCTCATTCTTCTTCCTCGTAATTTTTTAATTATTATTCCTCATCTTCCCTTAGAGGGAAGCCGGCTCTGATTCAATCAAATCACCCAATGATGAAAGTAATCACCGATTAATTGGATGTTGATTGAGTGAGCGATTCTTTGTACAAAAATTCCGGCCAAATAAATGACAGTTGGTATTTTGCTCTATTTATTTTATTTGTATTTGTTATAATAACGAAATCATTTTTAGCAAAGGGAGCTGCCAATCAGGAATGAGGATGGCTTTCACTGGATCTCCTCCTCCTTCTTGGTGGTGGCTCGTAGCTTCTGCGGCTTCTTGTCCTTCACTGCCGCCTTGAGGTCGGCAGAGGGCTTGAAGCCCACGCTGGACCTGGCAGGTACGTGCACTTTGTTGGCCTCAGACCTGTCCATCTGCTCTCCCTTCTTCCTTGGCAGGTTCTTGTACACCGTCCTCGCCGCACGCTCCCTGTTGTACCCAATCAGCATTGACATGAAATTTAAATCATGTTTAAATAATTAAAATTATGGTTACTTTATTTAAATTAACTATATAGAAAAAAAAAGCAAACTCTGCACATGATTTGGAAAAACTTGATTAAGAAAATGGCGAAGAAGGAGGAAGGGCATACCTGATGCGGAAGGAGCCGAAACCGGGGTACCTGAAGTAGCCCTCCGTGGCAATCTGCTTGCTGGCGTGCTCAAACACAGAGTCCACGAGCCGAGTGATGGCCGCCTTGGAGAGGGGCTTGCCAGTCTTGGTGGCCAGCGCGTGCTGCTTGAAGACAGCCTCAACGAGTGCACTCTTGCTCATTCTCGTGTGTGTTGGGGATTGAATCTGAACTTGTCCGTTTCGCTCTTGCCGTTGTATTCATGTTCGCCTTTAAGGTGGCAGAGTGCTAAATAGAAACCAGATTTCGAGGAAATTACACTTCTAGCTTTCCCTCTTTGGTGCAAATCAGTACACTGTCCTGGCGGACCGCTGAGAGGACAGTGATGAATATAGCAGATTTAGTGTGCTTGTTTCAATGCTAAGGAATACAGCCTCGCTATAAGGGCTTTTGTGCCAGGCACTGCTTTTCCAGCTTCTCGTAGCGAGACAGCAAATCGGTGTAGGTGCGATGCGCGCCCATGTCCGTATCATGCACCTTCGTGAACGGAGCTGCAGCATCCAGGACTTGCCTGAAGACAAACGCAATCAATGCAAGCCAGTTTTTGTATCCTTTGGTGTCACGGAGCTAGCTACCTGAAGGGCACAAATGTCTGTCTTTGATGGCACAACAAGCCGTGCAATGCTCTGTACGCCGCACCAAGAGCCGCACTGTTGGACGTCTCCGCTGCATGGACAAGGCAAGAGATAAATAGAAGTATTCGACTTGTAGATGTATTGCGTACCTTTGAAGACAGGCACACCGAACACATCAGCGATGACTTTACAAATGTGCTCATTTGACGAGCCACCGCCGGTCACGAGAATGCTTGAGAATTCCTTCATACCTGAAAGCGAATAAGATCAACTGGAGGAGATTACCACGGGCGCGGAAGTAACCTATGTTGGAAGCGTGAAGACGCATGGAAAGGAATTGGCCCTCCAAGACAGCACGAATGTCAGCCTCGGGTGGGAAAGAAGAGACAGACTTATCTTCAGCATCGAAGCGGTAGAATCCTGATGCTCCCGGCGGGGTAATCTCAATTTCTTTGAAGAAGAAGCCCAACCGGCCTTCGTTACCTGTTTTGTTACTGTTATTATAGGAGGTGATGTAGTTTGAAAAAAGAGAATACATACCAACGGGTGTCTTTTGTAACAGATCGTTGAACTCTTCCCACGACCCTTTGGCATGAAGGTCCCTGAAGTACTGGCGAGTGAGGCTGCCGTTTTTGTAGCACACCATAGCCATGCTGCCTTCAGGGTCCACAGGGCTGCAGAAAATGTGGCCCTCTGAGGCCGATGGTTTGGGATCATTGAGAATTCCAAACATTGTGTCGCTGTGAGAGTTATTAGGAATAGAGAATGAGTCTCCTGATAGAGTGTGGGACTAACCTGGTGCCCAGACTGATGGCTACGTCACCTAGACCTAAACGCATGCCGGCCACGCTGTTGGGGTTGTCTCCGGATGACGCAATTACCAGACAATCTTCAGCGAAACCATACCTACAAAAACAGATCCATCATGAGGCACGCCAGGAGATAAGAACATGCTTGTCGTGCCGTACCGCTGGCAAAAGTAGGCTGCTACAGAGCCAGCGACGTTGTGCGAAGGAACGATACTTCCCAGCTTGTTGACCAGATCTCTGACCGCAGCATCGTCTCCCGCAACCACTTTGACAGCTTCAGGGCTCCAATCCTTCTTGTGAATATCCATCAGGTTCATGCCTAGTCCATCCTTTAGCACTGGCGGGAGGCTTTCCACAAATGATCAGAGGTACCACTTCCGTCACTGCGATCGATGGGCGCGTAGCGTCCGGTAAGCAGGCATGCAACGAACGAGCTCACCAAGGATATCCTCTCTGTTTCAGCATACGCTTGAGGCTGCTTTTGAATTATCCTCGCAATCTGATTGCTAGAAGTAGTGATGAGTGAGCGCTCGCCGGCTCATCACGAAGCTGCTGTGACATCGTACCCAGTGAAGCGTTCGTAGGCGCGACTGCCTGTGATCTCGGCCACGCGCTGCGGTCCGCCCAGGGACTCTTCGAGCTTACGACACTGCGATGTAGTGCTGCTGTCCATCCAAATAGGCGAGTTCTGTGGCGGTATCATCAAAGCAATATGTCAGTCCTAAGTAGCATTGTCAACGTCACTCCCTCACAGCTCTGCCTGTGCGGATGAGGAAGAAAGGGAGGAGCCAAAGTACCGCCACGGAAAAAGCACCATCGAGGAGCTGCGCCAAGTCTTGGCCCTCGGCGCCACCCGCAGTGAGACGTGCGAGATGGGATGACTCGGCACCACGGCGCCAGTAGACGCTCCCGTGCTGCTGACCGGACGCCGAGACCGCCTTGATACGCGCGAACAGACTCTCATGTCGACTCAATGACGCCTTCATCTTCTCAAAGAGGACCTGGAGAGCCTCAGCCCACATGAGCGGGGGCGCGGTGACCTCGCCCTCGTCCATCCTGCGGCCGTGGTGCTGGTGGTCCTGGAAGTGGTGCACCCCACCGCGAGTCCCATAGCGAGGCAGGTCGGCGTCGTAGTTGACACTCCACTCGCCCACTGGCCGCAACGTGCTGGCGTCTACCAGGACCGCCTTGATGCCCTGCGTACTTGAATCAAGTCCCAACACCAGCTGTTGTTCTTCCATCACCTCTGTCTGTAATTTCAGGCAACACCAAACATTTTAAAATTTGAGCTTTACAAATTATTACGTTCGAGTAGCGAGACAAACACAAACCAGGATGGGGAAAAGAAAACCGCAACTGGGAATAGGAATATGACCAGGTGACCTGATTATTAATTCTCTAATATATAGCCGGTACATTCTTGTGGACAAGAGTTCCTGTAAAATGGGGGAAGGAGCCAACGAAAGAAGCGGAAACGTTGGCTTTGTTTCCTATGTCCTTCCATTTCCACCGCGGAGAATGCAGCCTACGAGTCTGGTGCTTCTGTGCTTGGTCACCGCCGTGCTGGCATGGGCGACTTTGCCTGTTCTTTCCGCTATCTCCTACGCCTCTGCTTCGCCATCATGTGCGCCTCTTGCTTGGACGACTCCATGTACGTACAACCTCGGAACCAATTCTTAGCGAAACTGACATTCTCAATAATATACTTTGTTAAACCAGACTCGTGGTTTGGGGGGAACCTTGTCCGGAAGACATTCAACGCTACCGAATGTACCCGCCTCGTTACCCGTAACGACATGTTCCAGTGTGAGCCGACCAAGCCCTGGACGCAGTGTACCTCCGACGACCAGTGTCCAAAAGGTCAGCGCTGCGGTCAGGCCTTGTGCATGAGCTGTGATATGGGTCACATCATCAATACCTGGTACGATTACGCAAATGTTTCGCTCAACGTGACGGAGAGTATGCTGCGGGGTCAGTTCTGGACTTACAACAACTTCTACAACCACACTGGTGTAGACCTCGTCCTTACTCTGTGCGTTGCACCTTCCTCTGATCAAGATTACATCTGATGGTGATGTGATGCAGTGAGCGCTGGGTATGGAGCCCTAACATGAAAGCTCTCCTTTACGATTCGGTCCAACAACATCGGTCCACCTGGCCCCACGGGAGCTACAATAGCGACATGTTCTCCGCCGGCACCTCTGTCTACGATAGGTACAACGCGACACATGTCCGCGAACGCTATGCCTCCTCTGGCCGAAACGCGTTCGACGTACTTGATGGCGGCAAAGTAGAGATACACGGCGGCTCCGGAGCGTATTACCATCCTGTCGCCTGAGGAGAAGCAACCAACTACATGTTATGTCCTTTGCTCCATTTTCTTGTGGGTATGCGTACACCCCAAACAAAGCAACGTTTCAAGCATTCTTGACCCTGGCGTCTGAGGATGGCGCTGTCTTGGGCTTGTACCGTTTCCTTCGCTCCTCGATGAGCCTCCTCTTTCTCTTCAGGGTAGAAGCTATGTTCGACTTCAAGCCAGTGACTCTGGGCTGATACTGCTCCCACACTCCGGCGGCACGGCAAGCGCGCTCCACGGTCTCCCACGTCCTGTCGTTAGGGAAGACGTTGCCCTCACTGTACATTCTCACTACGTTTCGCCACATCATGTCGACCTGGCCTTGAGAAGCGTAGCCCTCTATGATTTCCGTCCACCCGTCCGCATCCACCTGGCCACACATACACACCGTGAGCTTGGAACAGAGATTGTATTTGATGGTAAGAACGGAGGAAGCCAACGTACCATTAAATTGTGATACTTTTTCATGTTGTCTATCACTTGGTGAGCGCGCTCGATGTTCTTAGCTTGCACGCAGACCTTGATCAAAAGGGAGGCTGTCTTACGGTTGGGTTCGAGTCCAGCACTCCTCATCCTCCTCCAAATCTCGAAGCTCTCCGATACATGGCCATTGTGCACGAATCGTGCCAACACCTTATTCCACATCTTCAGAGTTGGGTCTTGGTAATCAAACTGTGCTCGGTTCTTTGTCTCATCCTCATCGTCTTGTTCTTGGTACTGTTCTTCATCTTCCGAGAGACCGAGGGCGACACCGTCTTTCGAAAGCCGCTCTTCTGCCTGCTGCTTCAACATCTCGCTCATGATGCCCATCAACTTGTGCGCCGCAACTGTATCGCCATGTCGGATAAGGCTCTCAGTGGCTTCCACGTACGACCATACATCAGGTTTGATTTTCTTTGCCCTCATGTAGTCCCAGATACGCAGCGCTTCTTCAGGCTTTTTGAGGGCATTGTAGCCAGCCAGCACACTGATGAAATCAAGAATAAGTTACGGTTACGGTAATGATAGTACAACTAAAGCGAGCTTGCCTGTTGAACACTAATGTTCGATCTGTGTCAGAGACCATCGCTCGTTCTTCCATTTGGGAAAGGAGCTTTCGTGCATTGTCCACATTTTGAGGCCTAGCAGTAAATGAGGTAAGGTACAATCTTCGATTTGCAGACAGATGCGAAAGAAAGCGTACTCCTGTACGTCTTCCAGCACGGAGGCTAGAGTTTCCGGATTGATCGGCTTCTTACAAGGGATAGTACCACTAAGTTCAGACCCCTCCGATGACAGTTGACTGAGAAGATCCAGAGCCCTGGCAGACTGGCCGCTGTTCGCGAGGCTTCTTATAAAGTGCTCCAAATCTCTCTGTTTGATGGACGGCGCTTTGGGCTACAGCAAAGTATTGAGACATTGTCTTGCTGGACAAAGATAACGTGATGATTAACGTACATCATTCTGGGCGTTGGCTGACCTGTTCTCCATAATGTACGTGTATGCCTCTTCCGCAAGCTCAGTTCGGTTGTGGGCGGCAAACCTGCCCATTAGATTCCCTAGCACAGACGGACTTGTCATTCCAAGCTTGTGTCCCTACGTGTTGAGAATTGATGGGATCATTAGTGAGCACGAATGGAACTGCGACGTGAGTGAGAAGAGTTCGCGGCTGTACCACTTTAGCAATCTCCCAGATGTACTGCAGTACTCCATCGTTTGGGTTTCGCACGAGCAGGCATCTGCATTCAATGATCATCAAGTTATGAGCACAAGTGACCACCATGCAACAGCACGATAAGCTTCTTCAAAAGAAGATGCACAATAGGGTTAATGAGCTGCTTCACGCACCGCCTGTGGGCCAAGCTCGACAGATGGTCAGCATCGATCCGCTGTCCGGCCAGCATGCTTTCGTGCAATGCGTCTAGCTCCTGCTCCACCTTCTGTATCTTGTACTCTCCTGCACACATCAACGTGTTCTCTCCCACGATGAGCTTGCTGTGCATCACACAATTGAACGAAGAAGAGGAGGAAGCCTCATCAAATGACGTACGAGGTGGAAGCCACTCACGCTCCGTCTTCTTCGGTCGGCCCCGTTTGTCCTTCTTCTCCTTGCCCTGCTGCTGCTTGGCACCGGCTTGGACAGACTCCGCCTCTTCTTTCCCATCGCCCATATATTCTTCGTCAAATTCTTCGTCTTCTTCATCATCGTCCCATTCAATGTCTTCGTCATCTTCGTCGTCTTCATCTTCATCTTCTAGCTTCCGGACATTCTGAGTGGCGGCACTGCGAGATCTCACAGACCACGGGAAAGCGAGCACGTAGCGACCAGAACTACCGCTTAACCTCGTGGTAGGTCGGCACCACCAGGGCACACCGACCTTGGGAGATGCCAAAGATGATGATGCGAGGACCGATTTTCCTCGAATGAGCAAGGAAGGAGTTCGAAGGTTGAGAGCGCTGCGGGAGCTCACACTCTGGACCCCCGCCGGCGCGCCACTGCCAGCACAACTCCTGCACCTGCCCCACGCCCGCTGCCACATGTTGCTCTCTTTCGCGCGCTTGCGGTGTTAGCTGTGTGACTTGCGCGCTTCTCCGTAAACACAACTTGACGGCAGAAGAGGAAACAACAAGGCATGATACACTACGTCTACCAAGGAGAGACTCGTTGCGCACATCAGGCGTATGTATGCACAGCGCTGAAGGGAGAGCAACAAAACACCCACGTGATGGGAGAGAGAGAGGAAGGGGATCAGGCTCGAAGGGAAAAAGTGAGTACATTGCGAGAACGATAGGAGGGGCTGGGACACGGGAGAGGTCAGGAATGAATGATACATGGCGAGGTGAGGTACAGAGAAACGAGGCGGGAGGTGCGAAGAGGTAAGGGATAAATAAGCGCAGGGGCGGCCGAGCGTTGAAGCCGATGGCGGTAAGAGACAATGCCAAGAAGAAGCTCGTGCTGTCTGGCGACGAGCAGTCGTGCCGATTTGCCGATTATAAGTGAGAAAGAGTAGGAAGCAAAAGGAGAAGAGGTAAGAGGCGAGTGGTCGCTCACTCACTCGCCCTTCTTCGACTTCTTCTTGTCGCTGTTCTCATCGTCCTTCTTCTTTTTCTTCTTCTTTTCGCCGTCCTCCGTCTTCTTCTTTTTCTTCTTCTTTTCACCATCCTCAGACTTTTCGCTTTCCTTCTTCTTTTTCTTCTTCTTCTCACCGTCCTCTGACTTCTTTTTCTTCTTCTTTTCGCCATCCTTTTCGCCGGCATCCTTGTCGGTGGTCTTCTTCTTCTTCTTCTTTTCGCCATCCTTCTTGCTTGAGTCCGACTTCTTGCTGGGAGCCTTGGCAGGCAACGACTCGAGAATGGCCTTGAGAGAATCTACCACCTTCTTAAAGTCAGGCCTTTCCGAGGGCTCCCGCGCGGCGCACTGGAGGAGAAGTTCCCACAGTGCGGGAGGCGTATCACTAGGGATGTTGCCTGCAAAGGAACTGATTGAGAAATTGCCCCCAATGGTGAAACAATCAAGCATCAAGCAGGTTACTCACCCTTGTGCTCATCGCCATTGAAAGCGTAGCAGTCCTTGAGCTTGCGCATGGGAGGCTTGTCGCGAGTAATGAGCTCGTAGATCACCATGCCGAACGAAAAGACGTCAGCCGACTTATCGTAGCTCTCGCCCATTGCAACTTCAGGAGCCATCCTGATCGATTGAATCAATGTTGGCTGAGGGAACAAGCAGGGCACAATCGAGAGTCAACAACACAGTTTGTTTTGAAACATACCACTCGTTGGTGCCGACGATAGTCATCAGGTTGTTGGTCTCTTCTCCTTCCGTGGGAGCCGAGCGAGCAAGACCAAAGTCACACACCTTCACCTTCCAGTTCTCACCAACCTAAACTAAAGTGTAAGCAGAGGAGAGTGAGGCTGAAAACAAAAGATGTCCAAGTGTACCAGAAGGTTGTGCGACTTGAGATCACGATGCATGATGTTCTTCGAGTGCAGGTAGTTCATGGCAAGAGCAATATCCCTCAGCACCTCTAATCACCGCAGCCAATAGAATGAGAACCACTTCAGCATTGATCGACCCCTTAAAAAAACAAATGGAAAAAATCCCCAGAGCACTCTGAGCTGTTATGGGGACTACGCACCCACTCGCAGCTTCCAGTCCATCTCGATGGACTTGTCCTTGAGCTTGGAGCGCAGGTCGCCTCCGGTGATGAATTCGGTGATAATGTACATGTCATCCGTCTCGATGCAAAGGCCCATTAGCTGGACGATGTTGGGATGCGACAGACCCCTTTTGGGATTAAAAAAAGAAAATAAAGTGTATGAGCCAGCAGCTGCGACGAAAATGTAAAAACATAATGGCAAGGGGCGTTCTCTCAGTGACAATGTGGGGTGTCACCACGGTGCCAGGGAGAGATTGGAAAAATGGGCAGCGGCAAAGGCAATTGGGAAATGGGACAGGATGGGGAGTAGGGCGTACGTGAGGGTGTCCATCTCTCTTTCGATGTATTTCTGCATGAAATCATCGTCGACGAAGAAGAGCTTCTTAATGGCGACATCAGTGCCCAGGTAGGTGCCCTTGTACACCTCACCGAAGTTACCCTTACCGATGCGTTCCCCTAGGTCCAGGTTATTGAAATCGACCTTCCACTGCGCCATTTTCCTCTCTTACACGCCTCTCTTTTCTAGGATGGGAATGGATGGTTTTTTCAAAATCAAACCCTCCCTTTTTCTCTCTTGTCCCTTGATAATTTGCCCGGTCTCCCACGCTCAACGAAGCGCAACCCAAACGCACCACTCCAGCGAAGCCACGACAGCAAAGTCCGTGTGGTCGTTTTTGGATAGGAAAGTCTACAAAAACCGGTGTCTACAATAAAATTTTCCCGCCAAAACGCCAACACCAACCGCCACAGCTTCCCAACGCGATTAGATTAGATTGCCGGCAGTCGAGAAGGAGATACGACGTAGCAGAGTTCCATCTACCTCTACAAAGAATGTTGCAAAATATGCATAATTCCGAATTGGTGGATGAGATGGAGAAAGCTCGCCAGGAACTGCAGAAATGGACACAAGATCGAATTCGAACGCTTGAAGATGTCAAAAAGAAGCATCAAACCGTGATGGCCAAGTGCAACGGTACGTCCTAAGTGTGAAATAATCATAGCGAACTGAGTCGTCTAATTTAAACTGGAAAATGTTTGTGTCACAAGGGGATGTTACCTCCCTGCAGCAGCAGATCAAATCGGCGGAGACAACGGAGCGGAACGTGCGTCAGGGTGCGTGATAAAGAACTACACTTGCGTCTTAATCTTTAGCCTCTTATCTCTCTTTCATGTGCAGAGTTGGCTGACGAGGAACGCGAGTTGAAGCGTTTGAAGCAGATGCTGAAGAAGCTCAGAGAGAAAGAGAACATTTACCCTCAGGAACTGGAACAGCGGAAGCGGAACGTGGAGAAGGAGCACCAGAAGGTGATGGAGAAGGACAAGCAGCTGGCCACACGGCAGCGTGAATTAGCACAGAACCTGCAGAGCCTTGCGCAGAACGTCGACCGATACCGGGAACGGCTGGGCCTGGAGCTCCAGCGAGTAGATGTCAACCACTTGCGCTTCGTCTTCATTTACGTTGATCCCGCTCATCCATTGCGACAGTTCTCCTTCGATCTCTACCTCGACTCTTCAGATCACTACCGAGGTGCGTGTTGATACTCTGTTGTGTCTTGTCTTTGCGCACTTGTACCCGCCCAGGCTCACTCGCAGCACTTCATGTACAGTTGAGAACTGTAAGCCAATGCTGGAGGGCATAGGACAGATGGAGGCAGCCCTCAACGCAGAGAACGGCGAACTCGGCCAATTCGTAGCTGCCATGCGCAAGAAGTTCAAGGACAGCCTCCGCAGAAGTAATTAGTAGGCAATTCTTCGCCATATGTACAGTGCCCGAGCTAACGCCTTCCCCTCCTGTATGGCAGGCACACTCTAATCATCATCATAGATAGAATAAATATCTTTTATCCATTGGCAGGCTTTCTCACACGTGAGTGTCCTTTGTCCGAAAGCCGGTGCGCATACTCCGAGTTACTGGGCCCAGCGTTGTATCATGTTCGATATCCAGTACCGTCCCGCCTGATCTCCCTCCTTCATCAGCACGAACACGTGGTTCATAATCAGCTGCGTTGCACCCATCTGGTACAATGCGTTATGTTAGTCTAAATCTATCTAGATGAGATGAGCATGGGAAGATACTAACCTGCACGGATCCGATTACGAGGATGAGTATACTCTTCATGTCTGGCCCTGTGGGATGGCTCTCCATGACCTTGAGCTGTGGATTGCTTAGATCCATTGGCAAGCTCTGAGTGTGGATTCGAAATAATGAAATAGGTGAGGCACAACCAATCACAAGACTTGGGCTGAGTCCGTACAGCGAGGCTTTGGATGATTCGGTCGCGTCCTCCTATCTTCTGGTCATTCAATGTCAAGCAGCTTTCTTCCTTCTGTAGGTACAGCACGCAATTATGTCGGCAATCATCACAACTGCTGGGCCGAAGGAGAGGCTGTCCGTAGACAGAGTCTAGGCTGAGCTCAGCTCTGGAGTCGGTACCAACAAACCAGCGAGTTCGCTTCTTCTGGTCGAAAAGAAGGTTTCGTAGTAGAACTTAAGGAATTGACGGGCTACCTCGGCAAAGTCGGTAGAAGGCTGTGGTGGGGCCGCTGCACCGAAGGGAGAGGAGGTACTGCCGAAAGGAGAGGAAGGAGCGCCGAAAGGAGAGGAGGTACTGCCGAAGGGAGAGGAAGGAGCAGCAGCGCCAAATGGAGATGAGGGAGCAGCAGACCCAAAGGGAGAGGCTGGCGCGCCGAAAGGAGCAGCAGTCGCGCCGCCGAAAGGAGAGGGAGCAGCAGCGCCGAAAGGGCTTGAAGGAGCACCAAACGGGCTCGCACTAGGCTGGCCAAAGGGTGAAGCTGAGTCCGATGATGTAGCGCCCTGGTGTGCACCGTCTGAGTATGTGCCAACTTCATCACCGGTGGCGGGTGTCAAGTGTGTACCTCATGGATGTATCGGCACTGGTCTCCAAACTTGCAGTTGCCGGTTCGGCGGTAGTGGTTGCAGATCTCTCTCTGGCCACCACCTCCGCCACCACCTCCACCGCCGCCACCAAATACGCCTCCCGAGAGTCGATTAAAGGCGCCCCCACCTGCACCAAAAGTTGATTAACAAGAGACCACCATGCGAGGCCACTGCCGCTCAGCTGTGCATCACAAATTGCGGTTCTAAAAAAAGGAAGAAAAACAGCCATTCACAAGAATGCCAATTAAAAAGCCCTGGCCACCACGACGTGATGTACCTCCGAATGTGTCTCTAGATTGCTGAGCGCGATCTTCTCGTGACTGGCCACCACCGCCGCCACCTCCACCACCTCGATTCTTACCGCCTTTGGAGATGTGCTTATATCGACAGTTGTCGCCAAACTTGCACTTCCCGAACTTGAAGAAATTCTCGCATCGTCCTCCACCTCCTCCGCCTCCACCACGACCACCACCACCGCGGCCCCATCCCTTGTCGTCAATGTCCATCTTACTGCTTCTTGGCCTATTCGCGGCCAAATCAAAACAAAAATCTCGGCCGTGCGCACAGGTATAAAGATAAAATTTGAATATTTCAGAATAAAGTCGGAAACACCAAAGCTTCTCGAAGCTGACGTGTGCATGACGTGTGATGACGTGGCAAAATTTCCTTTGAGCTTTCCTTTACATTTTCCCTGCATCGGGCAAGAAGAACGGTGCCGCTGTGACACACGGGGCAGCTCGCACCGATTAATAATCTTTGGTGGCCATGGAAAAGGACGGAGAAGATGGTAGTCCTCCTCAGCCGACAGGTTCTTCGCCCTCTTCGGGGTACAACTTCATCTCCTTCAATCCCTTCGCCGGCGTGGTAAAGACACTTTGGGGCTCGGCCGGCACAGCGGCAGCGCAGCAGCGGGAGGAGCGGCCCGTCGGCACGGAAGAGCAGAGGCATGAATCTGGAGACGAGGTCATCGCGGTAGACCTTGATGCGGTTCCGACGGCGGTGGTGTTTGGGCAGCGAGGGCGGGGACGCTCTGTCAGTGAGATGAAGCGCGACAGAGAGCTGCAGCAGCTCAAGGAAGAGCTAGACCTGTGCTCTACGCGAGCTTGTGAAATGCACGAGGGTCATGAGCTGCGCGAGCACTCGAGCAGCGAGGATGAAGCTGAGGAGACCACTGCCCTCGGTACGATCATCGTGTGACCACGGCCATATGGCCCAGCATCGTGAAACTGACTGTGATGCACTTCGTGCACAGTGGCGCAGTCGCATGAATCGTGGGTGGCGACGGCAAGATCGTGGCTGCCTTCCCTTAACATTCAGGCGACTCTGGCGTCGATGAAATCGACGATCAAGTACTCAATAATCTCTCCACAAACGTACGTTATTCATGTTTGTCACGTTAGTGCACCTGATGCAATCGTGCTAACATAGCTCATTAACAGTGAGGAGACCTTCAGCAAGATCGCAGCTCTGGTGTCCCAGTTCTTTGCAGATGTGAAGGTGGGTTACTCAGAACTCCTTCTAGGGCTCATGCTTCTTAGCAGTACGCTTTCCCGACTCGAATTGAAACTAAAGAAAAACCAAACACTCATCAACTACCTTATGCAGTATGTCAGCGTAAGCTGCGTGAAACAATTCGGACTGAGATACCTGTCACTCGCGTATGTTTTCACACTTGATGCCTTTTTCAGTCAATTCTTTCTCACCCACTGACCGAATAGGCTGCTCTCGAAGATGGTTACTACTACATGCGCTTTGCAGCTGCAGTATACGGCTGGCAGTTGATATGGGGATACAATTTTGAGGTGCGTTCATCAGCGCAGCTGTGAGTTCAATCGGGACCTCAAACTCTACAATAGGCAAAGGCCAACGGACTATTTAAAGGCCTCGTTTCAGGCGACTCCATCAACCCACAGATAGTCGCAGCCAAGACAGGTATCAGGGAAGAAGACCTTATTACGACACAGTGGGAGTCCAAGGATTTCGACCCCGGCCACTACATGGCATATGACCATTCTCGCAAGAACATAGTCATAGCCATTAGAGGCACGTTCCATCTTAAAGACGCACTTACCGATCTGGTGGCCAGCTACGAGCCCTTCGAAGATGGTGTCGCCCATTGGTACGACGCTCGGCCTTTTATTCGTAGCGCTCAGATTGTTAATGCTGGTGCTTGCAGCGGAATATTGCACACTTCCCAGAAGAAGCTCGAACTACTTGAACCTTTCCTGTTGGAGGCTCGAAGTTTATATCCTGAATATGGCCTTGTTGTTGTCGGCCATTCTCTTGGGGCTGGCGTTGCCTCTCTGATGACAATCCTGCTTCACAACAGTGCGTCTCTGTCTGTTGTAAACGATTGATCCTTCTTACACTGTTCTTTTTTGCGCTACAGAATACCCCGATCTACAGTTAAGGTGCCATGCTTATGCCACTCCGTGTGTGGTTTCTTTAGATCTGGCTAAGAAATACCGTCATCTCATCACCTCATACGTGATGGGTACTATCCTCTATTTATGTTCGTAAAATCTTTGCGTGCCAACTCCATTTCCGCTCACAGGTGATGATCTGGTGCCTCGATTGTCGTACGGGTCAATGGAAGAACTGAAAGGGAACATCCTTATAATTCTAGCTCAAGAACAGAGTACCATAGGGCGATTCTTCCAAGTGATAGCCGCCGGCAATACTCTTGGTACCTTGTCCTCAAATACATTGGACAGACCAGGTGCTAATGCTGGTATGACAGGTAAAACCACGACAAAGCGACTGGAGAAGTTTCTGAAGTGCAGCGCAGACATGGACATAGAAGAACTTCAGCGAAGACGAAAGGAGCTCACGCTTCCTGAGAAATTGTGGCCACCAGGTGAGTGAGTTTTGCTCTCTTGTCAAGGCTACAAGACTCGAACTTAAGTTCACACTTTTTCACCCAAGGTGCCGTTTACCACATGTATAGAATGCCCAAGAGGACATGGAGTGAAGAAGCACGAGAACGAGAGCGGAAGCAGGAGATGGAGGACCGGGAAAAGAGCTTCCAGACTCCCGAGGAGGCTATTATTTGTAAGCATGTTTTCGCACAATTGGTATTGAGCTTGCACTAACTCAATGGATAGCCATTATCCGGCAGAACGAGGAGATGGCCAAAGTTCAGGCTTTGCATCAAAGAAGAAGGCAGCACAGTAACGACGAGGGTCAGTATCTAAAGGAATACGAGAAGGAACGAGAAGATCGTGGAGACACAACGAACGTGGAAGCTGCCGAAGAAAGTCATGCAACAGAGCGTACCAAGTGGAAGTCTGAGCACGGCCAAGGAATGGAGAAGAAGGATGAATTGCCGCCTCGCAATAGCAAAAAGAAACCTGGACAGAAGCGTTATGCTATCGAGGAATCAGCTCCATCACTCTTCTCTGAAATCGTCGTGTCACCCCGCATGTTTAGCGACCACTTTCCCGATGTATACGAGAAAGTGCTCAAGATCTTGATAGAAGAATTGGAAGAGGAGGACGAACGAGAAGAACAAGAACAGAATCTTGGCGAATCCATTGGCGTCGAAAGAGCCAGCGAGGGGAGCTCTGAAGCGGTTCAGACAAAGCGCGCTAAGCTCATGCAAGAATACTCTGAGGGCATTTCGCTTCTTCGCAGCGAACAGGCCGACGAGGATCTACGTGCCCGTACCTCCGATGATAACGTTGTCCCTTCCCACGCCGAAGAGCCGACAAGCTCCTGATCGACCCAAGAGCGCAGCGGCTAAGAGGAACTTTGCCTGTGATTGTGATTGGCCAGCTCTTCGCAAGGTCTTTGCGAAGCCTGGCGAGTCGTCCCTCGACAAGTATGCAATTTCCTTTTTCGGGAAGAATGTTGCCTGCGTTTCGCTGGCGATGATCAGAGATGGAATGGGATGCACCTCAGTACTCCCGTCTTTTACTCCTCTTCCGCTACTCACCACCAAGCTTATCAAAGCCTATCGTTCTTCTTTGGCTGTTCTTGTGTAGGCCTTCTTCCCCTCCTTACCGTACGTTCTACCTTTGCCTCCACCACCAACCTCCTTACCCTCACGTACGATACGTAGTGTACCTCCGTCCTACTACCTTCCATCGCCAAACCTGCCATGGACAAGGGACAGGGACTCAAGAGGCCCGGCACCACCACCAAGACGGTTTCCATCGTGCCTCCGAGGAAGCTGTCAGCACCGGCCAAGCCACCTGCACCTTCTTCGTCATCAGGCCAGACACCGAAAGCAACCTCCGTACACAAAAGAAGGAGAACCTCAGGCAGCGAAAGCCCTCTGCAGACCACGATCAAGGCCAAGGTGCGGACTCCTCCTCTTACCTGAATGGTGCATACTGGTAGTGACTGGCTCATGTTCTGTAGAGGAGGAAGGACCTTCCTCATGTAGCCGAGAGGATGAGCAAAGCCAGCCTTAAGAAGTACTGCAACTACTACAAGCTCAAGCCGGAGAGGGAGTACATCCGTGCAGAGGTGGCGTTACACTTCGATGCCCTCCAGATCGATGACCAGGATGTCATCACCCGCTTCAACCAAACTCTACGCCAGCTTGCACGTGAGAAGAGAAGCAAGTAAGTACGATTTGAACTCTACAGAACTACACAGTAGCGCATCGCCGATGTAGCGGCAGGAAAGGCTACACCAGCCTAGCAGAGCCAAACACCTCGGCAGACTTGATCTTCCCTGGCCCGAGTGCACTGCTTGTACGGCTGCTCTACTGAGCGCCATAACATTGACGAATAGAGTACCGTAATGATGTGACCTAAGGTTCGAGTTTCGCCGTACGGTACGACGTGTTGTATCATTACTCGTTCAAAACGAAAGTTCCGGGATCTGAAACACGGCGAAACCGATGGCTGTACATTCGATAACTCTTTTCACAGTACATCACTACCATGCGACTGGTAGTATCAAGGAGGAGGCGAAGAAGAAAGCATTCGAGGGAACAGACTGTTCGAGCTTGTTCGCAGAAGGTTTCGTTCGCTTGATTCTGTGATGGGCAAGTGCACATGCTGTGAACATACTGCTAATGAACATGTGACCCCACTACATACCTGACGGTGACTCCCCTCTCTTTCGGGAGACTCGGGCGTCGAATCGACCTGAGGCATCATTCTGACCACCGTACCCGGAGGCTGCTGTGATGAAGGTTAATGACTCGGATTCCCTTGTACATAAAGACAAGAACGCATACCGCTAGCATCCGATCGCGGAGAATCATGAAGAGTATAATTCATGTGTGCTGGACTGTAGTTCATTCTTCTCAGATTTGCAGGCGCACCCTGAGCCCAGTTCATCAATTGTTCCTGCTCTCCCAAAAATTGCTCAGTTAGTCGATCATTCCACATCCTACTATCCGGAGAGTGAGAACTACCTCAATGATTTTTGATTTCACACTTTGCATGGCTTCATCGAGCACTCCCTTGAACTTGTCCATAATTTCTCGCTGGACAGGGAGTGGTGGTGACGATGAGGATGGGATGATACCGAGATCAATTCCATGAACTGGTACAGTTCTGTCTCGCGACGCAGTCGTGCTCACGGCATCTCCCGAGTTAAATAGTGATTTGCGAACTGGAGCTGCAAGCGTCGAGCCCGCAGGTGAAGAGTGAATGTGCTGACCGGAATAGGTAAGGTTGGACCGCTTGTATGGGCTAAGGCACACTTTAGGGACCTGGCCCACGCGAAGCAACGGGCTCGTGGTAGGGTCGATCACCGCACTGATCTCGTCCGCTCCTCGCCCAGGCCCTGCGTAGGGTGGGTATCCATACGAGGAATGTGCATACGGGTAAGGCGACGGAGCACTGTTGCGGTTGGGCGTGGTGGCCGAGGGCATGTTTGGAGGAAGAGTGGTAAAGTCGTCATCTTCCTGAGGTGATAGCAAACCCTGCCGCTCGCGATGAAACTTGAGCACAATATCTTTGAGTTGCTCTCGTTCGGCCTCACTTCGCGCCAAATCGTACTCGCCTCCATAATCGGGTTGATGGTGATCTCCATGCTCGGTCGGAGATTGTGAGTGATCGAGCAGCTGTTTTTGCTTGGAGTAGGGTTGGGGAGAGAGGATGCCCGATGAAGACAATGAGGAGTTCTGAATTGCAGGCGCTGAGAGGCTCGACACTGGAACAGATGGGCGAGATGTGGAAGTATAAGTGGGGCTGTCATCCCTTCGAATGTCATGAAAGCCTTCGATAGATTCAACTTCAGCATCACCACTCGTCCGTCGCTGACGCGGCTGTGATTGAAGCTCACTCCTTGGCTGTGGCGCGAAGAGTCCCTCGTCGGCCGCCTCTGAGAGCAGAGAACGTATGAATTGATTCCTGCATTGAACATCACCGATCAGCTCTCTCAGTTGTCTTCAATCCCCAGCCAGTGGCCATACACACAGCACATACACACAGAGCGCGAAGGAGGAGGCAGCTGACCTTTGTTGAAGCTCCTGCAGCAGTTCGTGTGAGGTTTTGGAGAGACTGTTTGCCTCAGACATCCTAGTGTGCACCCCGAGTCTGGTGAGATAAATGCCCAAGTCTATCACGGGAGCCCAAGAGGAAAGGTGTACTCAAAGGGGAAGAAGCCTTCGATGTGCAGGGTCTCTCCGGTCAAATCATCGATAGAGACATAGAAATCCTGCACTCGCGCTTCAGGCGAGGCCGAATTGATTTGTGCGACACGCGTGACGGGTACACGACCATCTCCATCGACATGGCGTCGTCGTTCAGCATCGACGTCACCAAGATCGTCTGTAGTTGGCAGGCCGTTGCGGTCGAGATGAACTAGAAGGCGAGCGCGCTGGAGAATCTGGGGAGGGACCTCCTCGCCCTCATACACGAACTGTACGCTGGGAAGCAGTACCCGTCCTGTAGCCACGTCGTGCAGGACCACATGATTCAGACGGCACACCTCTCCGCCCCCTTCGTCTCCCATCTTTTGGCCGCCTTCCAGAAAAACGCAGCGCAATGACAAGAACCTTCGAAGCCACCGTAAATGTTTCGAAACAATCAAAACAATTACAAATTGTTTTTGAAAGGGGGAGAAAAGGGCGGGAAAACGCTGATTTTTTTAATCTTTAAAAATTGATCGTTCGATTTGCCTGGGCGAGGTCGGACAAGTAATTTTATTGTCTTTGTGCTGTAATGAGTTTTAATTGGGGCTTCACGCCAACAGCCACGACCACCCCGTCCACGCCATCGACGGGCACCTCGGCCGCACCTGTGGGCACCCTCTTCCAGCTGAGCACCGCTTCAGCTGCGGCGGGGACGGATCAGCAGCCCACAGGCAAGCAGCTCACATGGACCACACCATACGATGATCTCCCCCGCGTAGTGCAAGAGGATCTCACCAAGATTCAGTATGTGCATCCTTTTCATTCTCAGCGCACGTTACGGAAACCAGGTTTTTTGATTCTTATTCGCATTCAGGACGAGGATTCTTGATGAGAAGATGAGGAGCGATGAGATTGCACAGCATTCTTTTGAGGCCTTGCCCAAGATTAAGGAAGACGTGGAAGCTGCCGCTGAGGTACGAGAGACCGCCGCCGGCATACGCCTGATGCAGTCAGTCGCGCTAACACGAACATGCGCAATGTGACACTACAGCGACTGAATACGCTGTACAACACGCTGCAAGGTGATATGGAGACGGTGAGCGAGATCAGGAACAGCATAACGAGGGAACTCAAGAATGCTGAATTGGCCGTACGCTATGTCGAGAGGCTGTCGGCGAATCTGCCTCTTCTCCCGCAGCAGAACCTCACACTCCCGCCGCAGTACGCTAGTTTGACTCTTGCCAGAGGGATTTGCCTGACTACTAACCACTTTGAGTACCTCAGGTACTTCCGTGAACTAGCCAATTCATTTGAGAAGAGAATGGAACAATACCGCCATGTGATCAGTGAGATCGAACAGCTGTCTTCAAATGGACACAGAGCATATACACCACAGAGTGCGTGATGTCCTTCGAAGAAGCTCTTGTGTGTGGCTGGGCTTTCTTACGAAACTTCATTGTCACCATTCAATAGTGCTGCAGGACATCTTACGAAATCAGTATGAAGCATTCATGGCAGCTGCTGCTCGAGTAGCCGATCTTCACGAAGCAACACAAAGAGCCAAGGAACAGTTCGTAGCAATGCGCAATCAGGTCACGGGTGGGTCGGAGACCGTGGAGGATGTGTTTGGTAAGGAAGAGAAGAAACGACAGCGACAAAAGGCTAAGTGTACGTCTGTTCTCCCGAGTTATGTTGGTTTTAAAACAGAGATTAATGCCCAGGCTTCTTGAGCAGTGCTTCCTGCCTCTGTGCCTACTCCTGCCCCGGCAGCTACCACTGCTGCGGCTACGCCTGCGCCAGCTGCTGCAGCCACTCCTGCCTCCACTAGTCTCTGGCCTGCATCAGGTACGCCTTTTTCGGCCACACGACAGTGTGATCACTAACTTCAAAGAACAGGCACAACCACAGGTGCAACCACCACGACGCCATTTACCTTCGACCTTGGCACCACCACCACAGCCACACCTTCCACACCGAGCACGACTGCTACCACGACACCAGCTTTCCCGGGCTTCACAACACAAACTCCTGCCACTCCCTCTTCCCTTACCTCGTCTCTCTGGGGTTCTTCACACACGAGCAGCACGGGAGGACTGGGCTACTCGACGGCGGGCACAGCCCTTAGCTTCCCTACTACGCCAACACCAACCACCACTGCTTCATCCGGAAGATCGAGCTCTGGCCGACCAGCTACGGGCAGGAAGGGCAAGAAGTGATGATTTGTACAACCCTCCTTCTCTTTCCCTCAGTGTCGAAGCCCTGTTTTCAAGCGCTGATGTTGTTGATTATCGATCGGAGCCTTTGCGTCCGTTTATTCGGCTGGAGAAGAAGGAGGCAGAGAGGGAGGTAAGCAGGAGCCAGGTCAGAGAAACTGTACAGCGAACGATCTCTCTTGGGCTCACTCTCGCACGCCTACTGGCCAGTAAGCGCGAGAAGAGGAGACGGCGGAGAGCGCTGACGCGCGAGCAGGCGCGCGCACGGTTTATAAGCGATGAAGATGACGATGGGCAGGAGGAGAGATATTGAGTAGGTGTACATCATTATAACAGCAACGCAGCTCCGTAGTCGTCGTCGAAACGCGTCGAGAAAGAGTCGAGGCTTAGAAGAGAGAGCACTGCTTCTTCTTGCCTCCAGAGAGGCCAGAGCCCGTCTTGCCGCCACCGCTGCCGGGGGAGGTAGACTTCCTGTACTTCCTGATCTCACGCACAAGCTGGTCGAACGCCTCATCGATGTTCTGGTGGTTCTTGGCGCTGGCCTCGAAGAAGGGAATGCCAAAGTTGGCGGCCAGGTCCTGTCCCTCCTTGTGCGAGACCTCGCGCTCGTTTTCAAGATCACTGAGGGAGAAGTCAAGGTGAGCACCAGTCAGCACGCATAGAGAGGACAGGACTGGATTATCTCCTACCTCTTGTTGCCCATAAGGACCATAGGCACTGAGTTTTTGTCCTTGATTCGCAGGATCTTGTCGCGGAGTCGAGAGATTTCCAGGAAGCTCTTTTTGTTGGTGATAGCGTAAATCATGAGGAAACCTTCGCCCGTGCGGAACCACTGGTCCTGCATAGACTCGTACTCCTCTTGACCCGCCGTGTCCAGGATGTCCAACATCGATACCTCACCATCGACAGCCACCTGCTTACGGTGCGAATCCTCGATAGTAGGATCTGTACGATAGGAAGAGTGAGCCACAAAGTCCGGAACTCGGTACGACTACTCGTAAAACAACGGAAATGAAGTCGACAAAATTGCCACTGGGAAAGCGAAAACGACAAAGAACGAAGCCAAAAGAAAAAAGACAAAGCGTAGAGGGGGAAAACCTACCGTAGTCACTGATCCAGATGTTGCTGAAAGAGGAAAGAAGAAAAGAAGACAAGATTGGAGTGAGTTTTTCGTTCCAATTGTGAGTAGTAGGTAAAGCTGAGATGATGTTACCTCACATAAGTGATAGTACTGGCGGATTTGCCAACACCACCAACACCCACCAACACAACCTTGAGTTCGCCCATTATGTGCTTTGTAGAGTATGTGGAGGCTGTAGTGGTAGGGGAGCTGTGTCTCTTCGCTAGTGTGCGTCTTGCGTGGGTGCAGGAAGAGGACTGACGAAAACTCGGTGCGGCGAAAGAATAAAAACCTTCTCACCTGCTGTTGCTCTCGGCATCACCCCATTAGCTGAAACAGCGAGCCGCGGCGATTATTTTTGGAGACCAACCACAATGCGTTATCCACGAAATTTCTGTCTTAATAAGCTCAACATTATCCTATTGGGCGCTTGTTCCGGTTGAAGAGGGCAACATAGGGGAAAAGAGGCACGCGAGAGCAGTTGCTGTGAGGCCCAGGAGGACGAAGAAGATATCACTGCCTTTGTGAGGCCGCGTGCATGGCCCCGCATATGGGTTACGGATAGTCGCCAGGTGGAGCGCGTTGGTAAGCGCCGTAGCTCGGCCCAAAGGCCGGTGACCCACCGACGCGCGTCATATCACTGTGAGGCAGGTCAAGGAAATGTCAGGGGAGTTTGCGGAAACAGCACGGTCAAGGGCTGTATGTCTTTGGTACGTACATCTGTACATGGGGCAGAGGTGGATGGGTTCCTTTTCGGTTGATCGGTATGTCAAAGTACCGGGTGCACACTTGATCCAGGAAGGCCCGAAGGCGACGTAGGGCGTAGGTACCCTCACCGAAGCTTGTCGCATCAAGGCAATTCTGCACACACATCGATCGATGAGACCGGTCACTAAGCGACAATCCTACTGGGGCCACTAGTGTACCACTTCTACGCTGTGTCGCTCCACCACTTCGGGTTGGCTGGAAATGGCCTTTGTTTGGTAGTTGCGCTGCTCTCGCGCAGCCAGGTCTGCCATCGTTCCTGACGACACCAAAACAAAAGCCCTGCCGTCAGCAGCAAGTATCATCGAGGTAAGCGGACGGTGCATTACCCACTATCAACACTGGCAACGGTCCGTTGTGCGTATCGAGTTCCAAGGTGTGCTTGTCCTTTAGTGACGCTAGCCCTGAACCCTCACTCTCGTCCACCTGACTTATAGAGTGAGTGACCAGAGCAAGTGCACATGACATTAAGTTGGCTTGATCTCCACCTTCCACTTGAAACTATCTGATCCAATGACTTCCTTCATCCATCGCCCCAGGTTCTTGTAAGACTTTCGGTTGGTGAGATCATGGACAAGCACCAACCCTACACACCATTTCCATCATCAGCTTCACGACAATCTGATACACGGCACAATCCTGTACCGTGAATGCTTAGATGATGGAAGAAGACGCCGCGGCTCTCCGCGTACTTCTTCGAACCGCCCAAGTCCCAGAACTCAATGAAGTATGGTCGTCCTTTGAACTCATGTATCTGCGATCAGAATGTATCAACATATGTTGCCATGACTTGTAATTCCCAAGCTATGAGTCATTGGAAATAACACGTCACTAGTAGTGTTGTATGTTCCTCTCAGAGCAGAGTAAGAGGAACACATCACTGGGACAAAGGGAAGTGGGCGGGAGCACCAACCTTGACACCCGTGGTGCAGCCGACGGTATAAGATGAACTACCGAGCACTTCGCCCTGGCATATCAGATGAGAGAGGACTGTTTTGCCCACCTGCTTTCACCGGGAACGAGTTAGGATTATTGATAACACCATCGAGCAAAAACAACAGATTAAGTTTTTGTGTTCAATCGCAAAAAAAAAACGATTTCCATTATTTTAAATTTAATCAACAAATAAAAACTTTGTATTTCAGTAAGTTGGAGCAGGAAACGTACTCCACTATCGCCCACCACGAGCACTCGGATTTGGTCCGAAAAGGATGGGCCACTCGTGTTGCTCAGCCCTCTGCTGCGATGCATCTTGGCCCCTGGCAAGAAAAGATGGTTGTGCGCGCCTTTCTTTTTTGAATTATTCCAAACAGTTTGGGAATTTGAAGAATACGTGAAAGCGTAATTCGCGTTACGGAAAAGCAGCTTCAATCTGTCTCGAGGTCGATGTGCTTGGCGGCAGGGAAATGCCGCTTGAGCTCTGTTTCAATCCGATCAACCTCATCGCCAAGATGCTGCACCATTCCACTTCCAAATTCGATCATCAAATCCTGCAAACAGAGAAAGTAATGAGTGGGACCAGGACAAAAGTGATGTTTGGTGAGCCTACCTCAAGCTGTTCTGGGGTCTTTACAGTGCTGTGGAGTTGGGCCACGTCCGGATATCGCTTGTCTATGTATCGCCTGGCTATCTGTCGCCCATCAAACTCGATTTCGGCCTGTTGTTGAGTGAGAATGCAAGTACGATGTATTTCATTAGATAAGCGCAGGAGTGGAAGTACTTTGAATCGCATGTTGCCTGGGCTGAAGATCTCCCCTTTAGCGTCGTGCACGGCCAAAATAGTAGGATCAGCCTCCAAGAACTGTTACAACAGTTTCTTATGATAAACAGGTGCCCAGTAGCGTTGAAGAATAGGGCGAGCGTACCTTGATCATGGAGGCTCGTTTTTTATTTGGAACTGAAGTTCCTAGAAGCAGTCGGCGGTTCTTTTCAATTAGAAAGAGGGCCGCACTTCCCATAAGTCCTCCAACCACGATTGAACCACACGCGTCGAAGATTCCGCTACCGGTGTAATGGGTGAGCCTGCAGTATAACATGCAGTTTGAGCCTCAATATCCATTACAACATGCAGGAAGAATACCCCAATGCTGCTCCAGCGACACATACTCCTGTAACCTGAAATGCTGCCATCAATACAAGTTCAAACGTCCTGCAAACGTAGTATGCGTACTGCAATAGAATCTTCTACAAGCACGGCTACAGCCATTGGATCAGGCCCATCAAGGATATATTCTTTCATACTCATTCCCGATTCTCTTGCACCAGCTCGTACCGCTCTTTAAGAGAGATGGGAAGTTATTTCAACAAACATGCACCTCTTGCGCGAAGTTGGAGCATGCCTAATCGCAATTCCAAGGGTAGCTCCTTCAAGCAATAAGGACACACCCAGGACGGTAAAGGCTACGGGTAACTCGGCAAGCTCCGGAGGCATGATAAGTGACGATATGCCGTGATAGACGGTAACTCTAAATGAATCCATCAAGAGATACGTTAGCACCCAAAGAAAGAAATGAGAAGTTCAAGGGGCTACCCGCTTCCCAGGAAGAAGACACCTACAGCCGATATAAGGGACCACACAAATCGCTCTCTTCCGTAGCCATAGGGATGTCTGCGCAAATGAACGATGCGTGATGAGTACGACAATCTTCAGTTGATTGTTAGCAAAAGCGTACTGTTTGTCAGGTTTTTGCAAGCTTCGCTGCAACGTACAACGCAGTTAGTAGGATGTAGTTCCACATTACAATTGGGATATCAGATTGCGTACACGAATGCCGATGGCCAAAAGGGCCTGATTAAGCGAGTCACCCAGGGAATGAACGGCTTCGGACAGCATCGATGCTGAGCCAGTGACCAAAAACGCTCCAAACTTTACAGTAGTTACCTAAGCACCGGACAGTTAGTGCGCAACACATTGTGCGGCAAGGCGAAGCAGAGTGAAACCAGAGAATTGGTGATGATAGCCGTGTAGACTGTGCTCACGCTCTTGTCGGGTGCGCCGGTAAGTCGTTCCAACAAGCCACGCTTGTTTTGTGGTCGTTCCTCTTCATACACCACCTCTTCCTTTTCATTCCGTCCCTTACCACGACCCTGCCAGAAGTCTTACAACGCGATATAATTATAATCAGCATTTTTACAATAAACTTTAAAGAAATATTTGAATTTATGCAAAAAAACTATGGCATTATTTTTAATTATTTAAAATAAATAGTCAAATTAATAAAAACCTGCAGTAGGGAACGCACTGCGCCGAGGAAGCAAAGCAGCACTGAGTAAAAAATGATGAGAAGGCAGCGAAGTGTGCTGCGTCCAGCAGCGGCCGCGAAGAAGCAAGGGTCGCTGAGGCGGGTGCGGACCACGAACCAGCCTGCTCGCACATCGCAACTGTTGGCGGGCACTACCTATGCCGCCAGGGCAGCACAGCATCGTGCGCGTCCCCACCGCCCTCATGCTTGGTACTGTCGTGCAGCTGCTTGCTGCCAAGTACCGCTTCGACAGCTGCATGACAGCTTATCTGTGGGCAACAACAAAAGCTGTGATTGAAAGAATTTGAAATATTTCGGATGAATCCAAACATGTCTGTGTCTCGCAAATTATTTTGAGAAGATGTAAAGAATACAGACACCTGCTCACAGTGGTCTTGAAGGGGAAGGCGGAACAAGTTGGCCGAAGTGCTGATCAAAAATAAGCACAGTGTGCTAGTGGGCATTAGAATCGATCTGCGATTGGCAGAAAATCAAATTTGAAACATGCTGTCCTTGACCGATTTGCAGAAGGTCGGATTGGTGATGACCTGCTTCGGAGCGTTCTGCACGGGCTTCGGCATCCTCCTTATGATGGACCGCGGCCTTCTCGCCCTTGGCAATGTACGCTTCGCCTGCTCATCTCTGCTGTTGATACGCGGGGCCGGATAGTCCGTTATGGATGTGAGGTGATTTGCAACTCACACGTGCACGCATGTGTGGAACAGATCTTATTTGTGAGCGGTTCAGTGCTGCTCGTCGGTACCACGCCACGTCCTCGTCTATGATACACAGTGTCATGGTCTAACGTTTCCACTGCTTACCTGGCAGGTCTTGATCGAGCAGCTTCCTTCTTCTTGCAATCCAGCCGTTTGAAGGGCAGCGTGTGCTTCTTCGGTGGGATCGTCTTCGTTCTGATTAAGTGGCCGATTGTTGGGCTCATTGTTGAAGTCTTTGGATTCATCAGCCTCTTTGGGTACACTCGCGAGTGACGCTCCAAGAGCTTTAGCTTTCTGCTGATGTTCACTTACTAGCAACTCGTTCCCTTGGGCGCTGATGATCTTGCGGACCGTGCCGCTGCTCGGGACACTGCTCTCCTTGCCTGGAATCGCACCGGTACGAGGCTCGGACCGTGCACTGCACGCTCTGATTACTGACAGGCATTCCTTCATCATAGTTATTGGACTGGCTCGCTGGTGTTGCCTCTAGCCAAAGCAATAAAGAAGAGTGAGAAACTGCACGTCTTTTATGGACTGAAAGTCTGTGCGTCGCCTGAAACTCGTTCAAGCAAGGAGGGCTGGGCTGTGGTGCTCTCGATCAACGTTCAATTCAGAAACGACAAAACTTAACGAAGGTATGTACAACATTCTCTGCAGATGGGATGGTATGGCTATTTGGCAACTTTTGCGGTCTTTGCCTGCCAGCCGGCTTGACGATATTCAATCACGTCCTGGACGAGGAAGCGGATGCGTGCAGGGAGGCTCTTATTCGAAGTGATCCGTCGCAGGGCACGGAAGTACTCTTCCATGCGCTTGCGGCTATCGGAGCTGAGCATATCGAGGTCACGTCCAACGATGATAAACAACTTGCATAAGCATTCAACGTCTTCTTCATGCGGAACTCCAGTGCCCTCGGCGCTCTTCTTGACCAGAGGTGCTGTGTCGCCATTCACCAAGTTAGCTACTGAAACGGATAAACCAATTCAATGGTAGGCTGTTACCCATTACGGCGTCCATAAGCGTGCTCACGCAGATGTGAATAATCTTGTGGGTGATCAGCTTTTTGCGGTAGAGTTCTCCGATGAAGATGATGTTGCCGATCATCAGCCGCTTAGCAGGCTGCTCACCTTCCTTCTTCTTCTCGAACATTTCTTGACACTTGTTCAGGAGCGCCCGGCGGAAGGTCTGTGTGCATATTGAAGAAAGCCTTCAGCTTCAGGTACTCAATCAAGGACTGCGACGGGCAAGTACCATTTCGCGGTCAGAATCAGGTTCCTTGAACTTGGGCGCCTTGTTAGACCAATCAGAGCACAGCTGTGCATAAAGAGAGCAGAATGTGGGCTCGAGAGTGGCCTTGTCAAAGATAATGCCCACGATTCCCTTCAGGCAATCAAGCGATGGTATCTCCAGCCCAAACAGTTGTGCGCTCAGCTGATGGAAATTCTCTACTGATAACTTATTGAGGATTCTGCAGATGGTCATCAAGGATTGTCATCAGAATCGGGCTGAATCAATCATAAGAGGGAGAAGAGGTACCCCTTGACTTGCGAGTACAGTTCTTGGTCTTTGCTGAGAGATCCCTGGCGCCTGCGTGGTGTCCACACTTTCGCCTCACCATCGGCCGATACCGTCTCTTCTCTCCGCCTCCAACTTTGCTGATCCTCCCGTTTGGGGTAGTCCTCAAGTAGAGTCTCATCAAAGTCTTCATCCTCTTCATCCACAAAGCCAGGCTTATCGGCCTCTCTTCCTACATGGTCTCGCTTCCACATACGAGGAGTGGTTGGCGCGGATGATGTCTTTGGGCTCATCTCTTTGATCTTGGCCAACGGTCCTTTCTCCTCTCCTCGTCGCCAGGAGGTCGTGCTCATCGGCACTGCTGCTGACGCTGTTTGCCTGCGGTTAGCCGGCGGACTGAAGCCGGGTGGAGCATAAACAGGCTGCTGCTTCATGTGTGCCATGAACTCGGCTCCTGCCGCGGATCGACGAGCACGATGATGACGGAGAGCAGCCAGGTCGCGCACGTTGAGCTTGGCCGGCCCTCGCTCAGCGTGTGGCCTCGTGTCGCGTTGCCCATCAGGAAGGCAGTCAAGACCCGACGTAGGTAGTTGTTTGGGTCTGTCCGTGCACCGCTGCACATGAAGAGACCCAGAAGGGAGAATGTGCTCGCATGTCAAATGGTGATCATGACGAAAGAACGAAAGCGACAGAAAAGAATGAAGACGTACGTCTTTGAAGGTAAGAAGGTAGTGTGGTTCGTACACGATGCGCTTACCGGTACGGCGATGTGCTGCGCTCTCGGGCTTGTTGATCCATGTGTGCTGCTCTGTGCCGGCCTCCGAAGCCAGCCGTGCAAAGAAGTCTGATGCTCTGGCTGCGTGTTCGCTGAGTGGCGTCGCAGGGCCAGACGACATGGTTAGAGTTCTCTCCTCGTGCAGTAGTAGTAGTTGTGATAGTCGTGGTGGGGACGCGTTCTACCTCTCCTATGTTTATCCGCCAGAGAGGGATACATGACCTTGGGATGGAGGAGACGTCTAGGTATCGGTGGTGGTGCAATCTCACCAAAATCCCAAACGATAAAGCGAAGAAACGCCGATGAAAGATTTCGGGCTCCGTCAGCTGTAAAGTCCGTACGAGGGGAAAAGGTATAAAATGGCAAAGAAAAGATAAAACAAATGTTTCCTGTTTTTGTAGATAAGGTTTGGTTCGACTCGGCAGCAGCGTCCAAGAGACCCGCAGCATCTTCGCGGACTGCTACTCTCTTGCGCGTGGGGCAGTGGAAGCGCACGTGTCCGCTCCTCATGGTTCTCTCAGGCCTGATCTCTGTACCAGGTTCAACATGCGAAACCACGCACCATCTACGTCACAATGATACCTCCTGGATCTTGCTTGGTTGTATGTGTTTTTGATGTGCCAGATAGAACCAAACCAAAAACACGACCCACACGAGAGGAAGGGAAGAGCACTACTGGGTAACACCTGGTGCCCATTCAGGAGGAGCCAGCGTAAAACCTGCAAACTCGAACGCGGGCGCCACGATACAGCTCACCAATGTCCATTTCCCAAGACTCCTGCAAAGATGCGAGTGATCACGAGATGAGTTCTTCCTCCCTTTCGCATGACGTAATCCAGTTATAAGCGCGTACTTCGCAGCTTGCCAGGCGTCCTTAGGAACGATGCCCTGTGGTCGCTGTCCAGCTTGGAGGTCAGAGCCGAGCACGAGAGACTGTACAGTCTTACCGTCCTCGGAGATAGACAACTCAAGCGGAGCACCTGCAAGCGTCAATGTGGCATTGTGTTGCGTAATCAGAAGAAGTCATCGCATGCAACTGGCCAGTAGTACCGCTATGCCACAGCCATGTCTCTACGGCATCAACCTTGTGCCAGTGTGAGCGTTGGCCCTCTGCTAGCAGGAAGTAGATGGCCGTGCACGCGCTTCGTTGCCCTTCTGGCGCTGCCGCCCGGAATGTCTCCTGCGTAAATTCATTTTTGTTATTTTTTGAATTGAAAATGCAAGGTATTATTGAAATTATTTATTTGATATTCATGTTTTAATATTTTCGCGTTGGAATTGTTTTAATAACTAGGACTTAAACCTATTCTAAGAACCTTGTAGAAGCCTCCCTCCGGGTGGGGTTGCATCCCGAGCATCTGCACAATCTCCTCCGCCTCCATCTTAACTGATAATGTGGCGGAAAAGAAGTAAATAAATTTTGCCGAGGAGTGCATGTTTCAGATTTTTGTGTCACTCTCGCTGCGGAAGACAAGAGCAGCGGTGTGGTTGGCTCCACATACAACGCGCAACACACAACCGTCCAGTTTGGTGGAAGTCGTAGCGGAGGAGGATGATGCTGATGATGCAGCATCTATCGTAGAGGATGAGGAAGTGGCGGAACTCTCTGCTGTACTCGATGGATGATTGACGAATGCAGACACCACAGTGGGGAGATAGCGATCATCCTTGTCGCCATGTCCCAGCTGGCCCTCTGTATTCTTGCCCCACGTGTACAGGACGTTCGTGGCTGAGTGTGGGATTAAAGGTATGGTCAGTTATCAGGAGGGCAAGCGCGTGGATAACAAGGAACAAATGGACGCACTGGTGATAGCGGCCATGTGGCCAGCACCACACGCAATATCGCGGAGAGGTACATCTTCAAATACTTGCACCAATGTTGGTACCGTTCTCTTCTGGTCGTCACCGTGTCCAAGCCTCCCATTCGTGCCGTTTCCCCCTGTGAGCAAGAGATCCGATATAAGCGCGTAAACTGATGCGGCAGCGCCAGAAGGAAAGGTATGATGTACATGTGAAGAGATGGCCCTCTATGGTGAGGGCAGCACAAAAGTCGTATCCACATACAATCTTCTTCACGCCTTTGCCTTCTAGCGCTTTGACAGGGACAGGCGCATAATGACTCTCGTCATCACCTTGCCCTAACTTGCCGTCCTGATTACCCAGGCTTATCAGTGAACATGTATGCAAGTTCATTCTTCGAAATCATACGTACGGTGCCGCTTCCCCACATGAATACTTGCCTGTCATTGGTAAGGACAGCGTTGTGCGCACCGAAGCATGTAGCCTGAACTGCTTTCATACCCTGAAGCGGCTTGATGACTGTTGGTAGCCTTCGGTAGGCATCATCACCATGGCCCAAACGTCCTGAGACAAGCATTCGTGTCATGAACATCCAACTATCGCTCACATTGTGAGCTAGCGGGGTACCATGTTTAGGAAATCCAAAGCTGTACACCTCACCCTCAGCGGCTGCATTGAAACATAGATATGCTGGCCTTTAGAAAACAACCTTCAAGATGAGTTGATAAGGTATCGTACTCACTACTAGCGAGTGATTGCGGGCAGCACACACCTGTACTACCTTAACACCCTTCAGTGCCTCAACTAGCTGGAATGTCCGAATGTTGTTCTGGTTCTTGTGGCCGAGAAAGCCCTAACGTTTAAACGAGAATCGAGTAGATAAGCAAGCTGCAATGGTGAACAATAAGCAGGAAGAAAGGAAGGCCAAACCTTGTAGCCTCGTCCGCATGTATAAACCTGACCTTTGGTGGAGAGTATCATCGTGTGGAAATAACCACATGCCACACTCTTCGCAAGCACCTGCGTAAGCACCGGCTCCATTAGTCCCTCCTTTTGATCATCCTGGTACCCGACACCGCGGTGCACATGTTGAAAGAAGAGATGGTCCCATCACTCTACCCCTTGTTTTTGCAGGCTCTGCACGAGTGTCGGGTCTCTGTATTTGCGCTCATCGCCGTGACCGAGCCGACCTGTGGAGCCAAGACCCCACGTGTACACCGCGCCAGCCACTGTGAAGAGGTCCTTAGTAAGAGGACAAGACGAAGTATGCATCACAACGGAGCTGGAAAGAGACACCTGTTGTGAGGGCCGAGTGCGTGGCCCCAAGCGATAGGCAGGCCACCGTTCCATCAAAGGCGGCACGGGCCGGTAGGGCCGCCGGGCAGTGGTCATCGTCAGCAGCACGGCCGATCAGACTCGGATCCCCCCACGTGAACAAGAGCGCCGGCCCACCCGCCGAGGTGCCTGACTTGTGGCTGTTCCCTTGTTCCTTCCTCTCCATACAGCTTACAGTTTTGTGTGCAATTGTCCATTGGAAAAAAAAAAGAGAAGCTGGCCCAATGAAATAATAATTAATTTACCAAAGCGTAATTACAGTAGTGCGAAGTGATGCCAAGGTTTAGGGGAGATCAGTCAGGCTCTTCTTGGGCGGGGGTCCATTGCCGATGACAGTGTGTCCGCCTTTGTGGACCTTCTTCTGCCCTTGTGGGTTGGGGTCGTTCCAGCCCACCTTGCCGCCTACTTTCTTCCTCTCTGGCTCTTCTGGCGGCTTCCCCCCAAAAACAAGAACACGCTATTACACACAGGCCCACCATCCACATGTTCAAGATGCAAAGTACCTTAGCCAGTTCCTCAAACTTGTTCTTCAGATTGGATGCTTGGCTCATCTTGCTACAGTGTTGGATTGTGTTGCCCCACAGGCAGGTTGCTTGTGTTGTGCAATTTGCCACAAAGGAAAAAAAGAGAAAATTATTTTCTTCTCAAGAAACGAAGCATCCAGTCCGTGTTTATGACTTGGCCAGCTGGCGAGCGAGACGAGAGGCCTCATAGCAGTGCTGGATCTTGAGGTCGTTGGGGAAGTTGACCATGTTGACACTCATTTCCGTCAGCTCGGCTAGCTCCAAGGGCTCCATATCCAGTGCTTGACGCCAATCGTTGTTCGTGAGGAGTGGCTCGATGTACTCCTTGGCACCGGCTTCTGGCTTAACGGTCTCTTCCTCAAGCAGATTCTCGCGCACGTAGGTCTCGAGAGTACTGGCCAACACGAGTCGGGTATCTGGCCGCAGTCCCATACAGTATTTCTTGAACTTGGTCTGCTGGTTTGCCTTTAATCGCTCACGGTACTTGAGCGCGAGCGCGCCGAATGGATCAGGGAAGACGAGCTTGTGCAGCTGTCGCCACAGGTCGTTGATGTGCGCCAGGCATACCGCATCGTCGTGTCGATCTCCGAGGAAGCCAAAGTGAAGACCGCGTGACTCATCACGGCAATCCACTAGAAGAACCTCTTGGGCGTACTCAACGAGAGGCTGACGAGGGTCGCCGCCAGAGGTGCGTAAGAAATTCATGCACAGTTCGCACGCTCGGAGGCATCTTTGTGCGAGCTCGGTCGAGTTGAGCTCTTGTTTCATACGTCGTAGCGTCTCCTCCGACAATTCCCGCTGCGGGCTTACCACAGCCGCGATCTGTTTGAGCAGATTGTTTACACCAGTCTCGTTGAGGAAGCTCACCATTCTGCACACATAACAAAATGTTATTTGCTGCCAGGAACATAGCAGTGTTAAAAGGGTACCTGAGTTGGACTGGATTTGAATCGATCAGAGGTCGGCCGTGCACACATTCAGCAAACACAAACTCCTCAATACGCGCGAAGTTGTATGCAGTATGATTGCCGCTGCCATATGCGTACGATTTGTGGGCAGAGAGTTGAAGAACGTGCTCCATACGTCCTTGGGTCGGGATCGGCTGCACCATATGCGTGGGATGCACTAGGTGGATGGGCACCTCACCAAACCGTCGCAGCTTAGTACGGTAGGCTTCATCAGCCGCAACAGCATCCAGGTCTGCGGTCTCGGTATCATCTCCGAGAGTTCGGTGTAAGCGTATCACCAGATCGTTGTGTTTGGAAATAAGCCACTTGATCAGCGCGACGCCTTGCGCTCCCTCTCCCACCAGAGTGTTGAGAGAATAGATAAGGGGAACCTATTCACTTGCACGTTAGCGCCATCTCGAGCCCCGGGAGCGAAATATGATGCAGTACGAGTACCCTTTCGGTCATGTCGATAAGAGTAATGCCTTTCTCCGCATCGTGGGACTTGATATAGGCCCGCGCACGGTTCCATCCCTCGGCAAATCGCTCGAAAAGTTCGCTCCATTGTCGTCGCACCTCTGGGGGCAGTTCCTGTAACACGCGTCCAACGTTTCGGTTCTCCGCTGTCTGCTTGTCAATGCGCTTATTGAAATGCTGCTCGGCGATCGCTTTCCATGCCAGTATATCGGGAAGCGCGGCGATACATCCGAGTAGCTCTTCCTCAGCAATCAACAGGGCTAGCGTAGGACATTGAGCCTGAGCCTGGCTGTCCCCGAGGAAACGCTGCCTCAGATCGGCGAGAGAGATGGGCACCCTCATGCGCCACAGCGCTGGTCGATTGGCGATGCGATAGTTGCCGCCATCCTTTGTTCCCGAAACCAGGTCGGGATCCACAGTCTCCGTGATGGCTTCAAGAACTTGCTTCTGTCCGACGCCAGCTCCCTCCTGAAGGCGCATTTTGAGTTCGCGCAACTTGGCGTCCGTTCGCGTGGCGTCGGTAATTGGGGCAAGAGCGTTGGATGCCCATCGTTCCCACTCTTGTCGTTTAGGGAGCGTATCCAGCTGCGAGTAGTCACCGTCGAGCGGAGCGGCGGAGGCTAGCACGTCGATAGCCCAGTGAAGCAGGAGGAGAGCGTCTTCCTGGTTGACGGTCAGGAGGTGGCTGAGTTGCTTAAAAGACTGGTTGAATCTCTCTTCATAATAACGGGGCCCTTCCTCGGTATTCTTTACCCCCGCGAGCGCGAGAGCATCGGCTCTTGACTGACCTTCGAAGTTGGCAAGGCAGCTAAGTAGTAGAATACCGTCAAGCATGAGCCGTAGAGACCAGAAGACCAGAGGCGATGCGCAATCTCGAACACGGTAAGCAGCATTCTCAACGAGTATGAGTGGAGCATAGCCCTTTGGTGTCTGATCGGTGAGCTCACTTACATCCCTTAAGGTAACTGTAAATCCACGCGTATTGGGTGGAGAGCCGGCCACCATGAGGAGCACATGGCCGGACAACTGCGTTAAGATCAACAATTAGTATGTCGTGATCTGCTGTCATCTGCTCCAGAGGCGAACATACAGGAATGTGGCTCTGACCACCAATTTTGGCTTGGCAGCCATCGACACCGCAGGTCTCTATACTCATAGGCAAACCGCAGGGGGGAACGTGATAAACGTGATTGCAAGTGCCTAAAGGAAAACTGAAAGTGTCAGTTACTGCACAATGAAAAGAGTCAATAGTGCGGACACTACCGAGATAGGTGCAGCCAGGCTTTTGCATGTACTCTCCTGATTACAGACGATTAGGAAAAGTTCTATCAAAGATAAGCTGCAGGAGAACGCACGAGCAATCCTCTGTCGAGGGTCATCTGGCATCGTAGGAAGGAAACATTTGGATTGTGCCTTGGGTGCGAACAGTAGTTGGTAGAATGGTGAAGACCGTTCACCCAGTCGACTAACGACAGCTGCTAGATGAGACAGCAAAGAGAGATTGGCCATAGTACTGTATGGAGTGCTTTGGTTTAATCGCCATCTGGCGACTGACCAGTCGTTGTTGACGTAGCACGACGCCAACTTGGCCCAGTTCTTGGAGGTGGCGAAACGCTGATTCAAGAATGAATTGAGCCAAGCACGACCCTTTGCCGTCTGTGGATCATTTCCTTCGGCGTGCATTATGGCAACCTGTGCTAGATAAGTCAATTTACAGTGTACACCATAAGTGAACCAAAAAAAGGATTTTACCTCCTGATAGAGAGCGGGGAAGAGTGCGTAGGGCACTGTCGGAGCCGAAGGGAACTTAGCCTTGAGCCCACCAGCTTCACCTACTTGGATTGTAGCCCGCATGATATCGTGGAAGGTGGAATAGCCTTCGATGTCGAGGAGCTCAAAGGCATCCACTGAGGGAACGCGGTCGCTGGCTCGGCCGCGGCCTACCACCAGAAGGTGTTCAATATCGCGGCCTTGGAGCCATGGAAGCAGATTCTGAGCCATCGGGCTGCATACAACTATCTTGGCCAGCTGAATTCCGTGTTTCTGCGCTAGTTGTCGCACCAAGTGAAGGACCGGTTGGCCCAGTGGCAGTCTGGCAGGGTCGCTTTCCTCTAATCTGGTTAGCATGGCTGGCACAATCTCATTGGCAGCGTCGACGATGTGCTGCCTCTCCTGTTCTCGTGTGATCTCTATCTCTTTGTCCGCCTCTAGAACCGTATGGTGGAGTTCTCCTGCGAGCCGCTTCATGATCAAACGGACGAGCGCAATCGCATGAACCCGGTCGATGATGCTATCGCCGAGAAGCCAGCCCGAGGCATTGGCAGCTTCCCACTTGAGCCTGTGCGCGAGATGAGCTGTGTTGGTATCGAGCCAGTCCTCGAAACATTCGGAGTAGAGCACGCTGAGAGGTTCGTCATCGGCGAACACACCGCCACTTCCTTGTGCATCCTTGGCTGCCGCGGCGAACTGCGAATCTATCACGCGGCGAGCTCCGGATTTGTTCCAGGCCGCCACGGTATTGTGCGGGGAGAGAAGTTTCTTGATGATGGCAGATTTACCCGATGGTGAGAGCCAGATGCCGCTTGGTGGTTTTCCTTCAGAAGGCGCAGGAACGAATATATCACTCTTATCGAACAGAGCGCGAGCCAAGAAGTCCAACGAGAGGCCTTGCTCTTCTGGATGCTCAAGAACTGCAGGTAGGAAAGCGTTCAGTATGAGCTCTTCCGCAAAGGTGCTCATCTGCTGCCAGTGGTGTGTCGGATCGGTGGTCACGGCTACATTCTTCCGTAGGAAGTCAATCACCTTCTTGAAGCCCTCGCGCGAGGCCAGGAGCTTAGAAGAGGGAATATGTTCGCTAACGAAGCTGTCGAAGGCAGTCACTGCAGCGCCTGGGAGCTTAAGAGGGATAGCAACAGTGCGGTGGAAATTCGCTCGCGATTGTACGAGCATCCAGTCATGAACGAGCTGCTCTCGTTCGCCCTTGAGCTCGATAGCTTCTGCTTTCTTTTCCTCGTCCTCTTGCTCTTCTTCGATTTCATCGTCGCTTTGCCTCTTGTCGGCTTCCTTACCTTCCTTTTCTCTGGTCTGGTCAAGTGGAATAGCGAGAAGGCTGAACAGAGACTGGATGCCACTGCGAAGGTCGGTGTACTGGGATGACCATAACTTGAGCGCTAAGTCTATGGCTTCGGTGTCGAGGCGGGGAAGTCGGAGTGAGACGATGAGCGCGCGTAAGATGCCAAGCTGTAGCCGTAGAACAGGAAGCAGACTTTCGAGAGGCACATCAACTGCTCCCAAGTCCTGTAATACCTCATCCTTGCTGCCGAGAACGCTGAGCACGATGAAGAGCTCGTTCGTGAAGCTCTCGACAGCCCAAAATGCTGCGTGCACAGAGCTTACTTGCAGGTCTAAGTCGGACTGCTTCATAGCTGCGCGTAGCAGGCTCTCGAGAATGTGCTTGGCGACCGTCTGAAGATGCTGGTCCTGGCTCGATATGCTGCCGCAATTCTTCACCTTGAGCTCGACAAAATCAGCCAGATAACGGCCTGCAAGCTGCTTATCCATGTCTGTCAACGCCCGCAATTTACCGTTGGCTATCAGCTGCTGGAGAGACTCTGTCATGGCCGCGAGAGGATCTTGGAGCTCTGCCTCGCGAGACTGTGCGGTGGAGGCAGCATCGTGGCGGAGCAGATCGACTGCGGCCACTATGGTTGCGCTGAAGGGGAATGTTGCCTTGACCTGGTGTTCGACAGGCATGACCGATCCGCCAGCACCCTTTGTAACGCCGCCAACTGCGTCGAATGACCAAAGACCTGTCGTCGACAGAATACGAAGCCAGAGCTTCACTAGAGGATGATCCCCTTGTTGCTGTTGCAGAGCAGCATCCAACAGTTGAAGGTTACCGTTGGCTCCGATTTGAGCCAAAAGCCAGGAGAGCTGGCGAGTGATGCTGGCGACGAAGTACTGGTAGAACGCTGCGCGCAGTGAGCCCTCGCGGCTGCTCGCGTTCTCGCGCACGAGCTTGGTTTGCCAAGTCACGGCTCCCGGCCCGTTCTCCCCCTCTTCGCGTGTGGCATGCACAAGCTGTGCAACTAGACCGGTCACGAACTCTTCGCACTGCAGAACCCGTTCCATAACCTTGATCATCTTGGCATGAGATTGAGCGTCCTCGACAGGGTTAGTATCCGAGATGAATTTGAGACGGTTAAGCACGCGTCGATACTCGCGACGAATGAGATCAGGAAGCACTGATCGTGCAATGTAATCCTGCCGTAGCACATCGCTGACAGACTTATCGAGCATGTGTTCTATCTCCGGTTCGCCCGTCTCGTTTCCGCTGAGGACGTTGTCCAAGTACACATGTCGGTACTGGCGCTCGAAGTTGATCTTGAAATGGGCTTGGCTTCGCTGTTGCTGTGTCGCCGAGGCCTTGCGCTGCTTACTCTGGCTTGCTGCGGTAGCTGTCGGGGCGGTGCGCGGCAGGAACCGCAGCACAACCACATGTCTAGGAGCACGATCATTCTGCGAGCGTATGAAATGAGCGCGGGCTCTCGAACACAGGAACTTGAAGTGGCTCAGGCGATCATCTGAACAGCCGGGAACGTGCGCCGTTACCAGCAGAAAGCGTTCGAGATCGTCGTCTTGTTCCTTATTACCGGTGCGCTCCTCGTCGCCTGTAGACCAAAACTCGTTGAGTATGCTCGATAGTTCGTGTTCGCTGGTGAGATTCATCAAATGCACGAGCTTAACTCGAGGCACGTTCTCCTCGCCGAAGGCTCGTTCAATCTGATGTAGCCGCGTGCTGTGCGTGATCACAACAAGCTGGAGACCACCGCCGCTCTCATCCCATTTGTGTTGGCGGGCATAGTCCATCAATTGCGCTAAGTTGAGGTGAGGTTGCTTGCGGTAGGTATCATGGAAACTCTTGGCTTCGGGAACATCGGTACGGCCGTCCCCTAAGCGCATCCCCGTCTCGAGAGTGGCAGTGAGAAGAGCCCACTTCTTGGCCTTGCGGAGCACCTGCCCAATTTTGAGTTTGGCCTTCGCCTTGTCGCTGTCGAGCCGAGATCGCAGATTACCGATGGCCGCAACAAGCAGCGACTGAACAAAACCGTCGTGGTATCCTGCGAACGCCTGCTCCACCGGCAGAGGTGCCGCACAGGCTTCGAACCACTTGTTGATGTTGTCCACAATACCCGCAACGTTGTTTCGGCTGATGAGATCCGAGGGGACAAGCGTGAGCTTTACGAAGCGGTTGAGGAAAGGCGGCGGAAGACCGCTAGGAAGTAACGCGCGGTCCCGATCTACGATGACGATACACTTGAAGTTATCGTGAACTACGCACTGCCGTGAGTGCGCACCGAGAGCGATCCAGCAGTACTTACATTTACCGACATGCATATAGTTCTACCAGATAATGTGAGTAAATTCATAAGAATAAAGAAGACGATAGGCGTGCGCACCTGATTCAGAAGATCATACAGACTCTCGTAGAGATTGTCTTGGTGGAGCAGTATCAGCGTATCTCCCCGCTCCATTGACGTGCGGATCTGTTGGATCATTCGACACACGTATGTGTCGTTTTGGTCGTTGGCATAATCCGATCCGAAGAGAACCTTGGCGTTCTCCTGCGGGATGATGTTGTCATCCATCAGAATCTGCAAGGCGGCGTCGTTCTTTGTGAGCAGCATCAGATGCCGCACGCGATCACTGCTCAGGTTCTCCTTAATAACGGTCAGCGGGTTCGGAGGTTTCATCTTCTCAGCGCTGCCTGTTATCTTTGTCTTTCGCAGGAATATATCGAAAATACGTGTGAATTCCTCGCCACCTTGACCGTTGAAGTTATGGCTCACGGCTCGTCGTAATGCTGCAAACTCGGCATCTTTGGGGATTTTATGCGAAGACTTGTTGCCAGACTTATTACCCAACTTATTGCGCGACTGAAGGCACTGGTGAAGATCGCGCACGAGAGCGTAGAAATCACGCAAACCGTAGAAGTCCGGCTTCACGCGTTGGTTGTTGTAGATTTCGTCATACGCCTCCGCAAGCGGCCTAAGAAGGTTACGCACTAAGCGGCTGTCGCCTTGTGCTGCCAGAATTTGAGTAACCGTCGTCTCCAGATCCTGCACTGTAGGCAGTGGACGGTCTAGGTGAACCTGGAGCTGAGGATTAGTACTCATTGGATGAGACAGATCTCTTGCGTTTGTACCGCGCGATTCATCTTGGCAGGGTCAAGCGCCCAGTTAGAGATTCCCACCACCGCCACACGACCTTCGTCTAGAATTGAGTGTAGCACTTTCAATGGCAGATGTGGGCTTAGTTCTGCCAAGCCCACTTCTTCTAGCAGTAGTACGCCGCACACTCGGCCATCGGAGTCGCTGAGACGACACGCTCGCTTGTAGCTCTCACGTATGCCTATTTAAAAGGGTGCGTTAGCTTGTAGGAAATCGGGAGGAGAGTGGAAATAATACCCTCGGATGTCGATTGGGGTGAACACTGATGGCTGGTGACGTCGATGGAAGGCAGGTTGAGCCTTCGACGTTGGCCGAAATTGTTTCGGATAAGTGTCATAGCAAGAGTCTTCGAACTTCCTGGCTTGCCAACAAGCTGCGGACACAAGCTTAGAATGGGATCAGGCAGAAGAAAAAGAGGAGATTTCGTACAAAGACTGGTATCTTATTGTAGATGCACACGAGGAGCACGAAGACGTTCTCCGTAAGCGCTTGATTCTTGGCAGTGCCTGGAGGGAGGTCCATGTTATCCAGAATCCACTTGGCTTCGTCGGCCACCACGGAAGTGAAGCGTCCGTTTTTGATGACATTTCCTACCATGCGGATGTATCCCTTCCGCAGCGGCTTACTGTAAATTGACGTGATCATCAGTGTAAGAGAATAACATGTTGAAGCAAACTGAAACGTGTACGTGAGGCGGAAGAAGTAGCATATTGCCAGCGCCAGTATGATCGCTTTTGTGCTTGTGGCCTCGTCTTTTTTTCCTCCTCGGTTTTGTTGCAGGTAGTCCACCATGAACCACTCGTACAGCGTGATGCATCGCAGCACATCTCGAAGGCTTACCAGACTTCGTAATTCCTTTTCGTGTTCCTTCATGAACTCATGCGACTCGTGTACGATTCGGCAGAAGAGCTCGTATGAGGTCGGATAGTGGCACACAGTACAGCGTTCCATCAGCCGCCGGATGTATTGCTCTTCGGCTTCGCTGGTTAGAGAGCCGAAGTCCCACACATACTGCTTCATTATTTCAGGTAACGGGTGAACAATGTAGGCCAGTTGCTTGAGCTCCTCCTGCTGTGCTGTTGCGTCGGAATACTGATACACAAGACCAGCTGTGGAAGTCGAGACACTCTTGCGATAGGGATTGCAGGCAGCAATGACGACCAGGTTCTCCGGTAGAGCTACCTCTTTGAATCGTCGATCACAGACAACAGCTACAAGATGGAGTAAATAAGCAGGAGCTCATATGATGTCCCGTGCAAACAAAGGCTTGTACCTTTGAAGAAGCCAGGCGCATCTTTAGTGTTGAATTCATCAAAGAAGCTTAAGAGTAAAGGTGTGTCAATGGCACTCTTACATTTGATAAACTTGAGCAAGGTAGACGTACATATAAACCAGGAGATCCGGAAACTGCTGCGCCGTTTGAATGGCGGTTTCGACATCCGCTTCAAGATCCGCCAGTGAAACGCCGCCTGCAAAAAAACTGTAAGAATGTACTTGATTTGGGTTGTACACGATAAGGAGCTCACCGTGTACATCCCGTTTGACGAGAGGTAGGGCTTGGCATGCGCAAATAAACTCAATGAGTCGTGTCTTGCCGCATCCAGTCTCGCCCTGTCCAATCGAAGCTAAGTTACAACTCTCGACAACGCCACAAAAAATGGGGAATGTACCATAATAACTACAGGAATGCGCGCCTTAACGCGGAAGTAAATGGCCACAACCTTCAAGAAGTTGTCCAGCGTGAGGACGTACTCGGACTTGCCCTCCGCGTGCAGAGCTTCCTCGATTTGTGACTCCGATACACCGAATAGAATTGACAAAAGGTATCGACCTAGCTTCTCGGTGAAGTCGGCCAGGCGTGGGACGGCAGTGCAGGTATGCGCCTTCCCGCTCAGGCATTGGAAACAGGACATGCTCTTGAGTAACCGCACATGCTCCATGTTGGCGGCCTTCTCAGGTTCCATCCAGAGTGGAGATATTGAACCGCCACCGTTGCTGTTGAACATCAGATAAGGTTGCCGACGCTCTCCCCACCGCCGAGACAGTTTGAAAGTTTCACTGAGGTCATACGTCGATGATTGTTTGGGGTCCATCGAACACGATGCGAAGTCAGCCGTAGTATCAATCAGCCATTCGAGAACAGCCTGGCGTAGCACGAAGGCTTCGGGCTGCAGCGTTTTCCGGAGGAAGAACTCGCTATCTTCGAAAGCGCGGAGCTGCTGGAAGAAGTACAAGATGAAGTTCAGTTGCAGCACCAGCGTCAGGCTTTTCCAGTTTTGGCAGTAGCGCGCCAGCAAATAGATGCATCTGAAGAGAAAGTGTTAACTGCCTGCTAATGTTAGAGTAGGAGGGCGCATCATCGTACTCGGCGTGAGAGAGGTCAGGGATTTGATGAGGATGAATGTCAATGGCAGACAGGGTTCCCGCAGCGTGCGCCTGAAGATATTTGCAGACATACTGCACGCGATTGTGGATCACCTCCTCATCTCCCTGCCGGTACGAGGCCAGGAGTAGCGCAGGGGCTTCATCGGGCGAATGAGTGACGATGATGGGGTTGTCAGCTTCCTTGATTGTAGTACTAGGCAGAAAGTCAAGGAAATGAAGGCGCTGCCGAGTAGAATTCGCTATTGAGTTAGGTACTTCAATAGCGAGAGTCGATCTTCGAGGCCAGTATAGCATTCGCCCATTGGGCTGCTGAACTGCGTTGAGAACGAGAAGTTCGAATAAAAGATAGTTGAGCTCGGGTCCTACGCTTGGCGATAGGTCGAAGTGATAGACCGGCTGCTGTTCAGCCGCAAGCAGTCCAGCAAGCTCCGAGGCGCTCATGTGACCGTAGACCGGCACTACCCGAGTATCACGGACGCCGTGTTCACGGCACCAGCGTTGGATTTTGTGTGTCTTGCCCATACCAGCGAATTCGCTCATAAAGGCGTGGATGTGCGTGTCCCTTGACTTGAAGTGATTGGCCAACGCGCCGCGAATATCGACAATTGGTACCGGATCAAGATGCTGTCGAACAAAACTGCTCCATGCAGTTACAGCCTCTTGGCCTTCAGCCTCGCCCGAGATCACCGCGAAGCGATATCGCGATAGACCCTCCTGTCGTTGTTTCCTTGTCGCGCACAGCTGCGCGTGCAGGAGGGTCATGTAGTTTTGGAGCTCAAAGGAAAGCTGTTCTATATGCACCAGGCAGTAGAGCCGAGATTCTCTTCCAGCAGCCTCGGCACCCAGGCAGCGAAGCATGAGCAGCCGAATATGTTCGCGAGTCGTAGCCGGCGTGCAGATGAGCACTTCCTCTGCTTCGGGCAGGCGTTGACAAAGTTGCGCGTAGAGAGACAGCGTGTGGATGAGTACCCGGCTCCGATTAGCCGCCACAATTACGTTCGGTTCACCGCAAGTGAAGTCGCCCGTATTTGTGCTGGTAATTGTACCCCACGGCCGAACGCACTCGCAATTACCTTTGAAGATGAGGGAGAGCACTTCACCCAGCGTAGTGAGTTGATGCGCGAGTTGTTGCTCCGGTTCGCTGTCCTCCTCTAACGTGGCATCGGCAGACCTTCGCTCAGTCAAAAACGTAGCGATCCTGGCACGAACGTCCTCAAGTTCCAAATCTAGCTTGACGAACTGGAAGAACTCGAAAAGCTCGTCTGAAGGTGCTTGCCCAGGCTCGGAGAGCAGTTGCATCAGCGGCACGATGGTCAGGAGCTGGTGGATGGTGAAGAAGTTAAGGAAGTAGTGCTGTTCTCGCAGTGAGTCGACCGTATCTGTCCACTGAGTGAGACGAAGCATCAGATGTTCCTTTTCTATTCTTAGCTGGGCGAGCTTGCAATCGCTGGCGCGTATCCGCACAGAATAGGTCTGGAATTGCGGATGGCCGCTTAGGAAGAGGGCAATCCGGCAATCGTTAATCTCCTTGAGCAATACCAGCACATCGAGGAAGCAGTCAATGGCCTCTGTATCCTTGCTGCCGAGGTCTGTGGCCAGCATGAGCCGATTGCGCAGTTCTTCGAGCCATTCCAGGCTTCTCACCCGATCCTCCAGGTACCGCATTTCGCCATCGGAGGAGACGAGGGCCTTTACGGTGGAGGCAGGAATAATCGCATAGAGACATTGCGGGGCCACCTGCTTCGCATGCTGAGTGTGCGCGTTGGCTGACGGGGGCACGAAGCAATAGAAGGCATGTTCAATAAGATCGTTGAGATCGGCGATCGCTCGGGTTGATGATCCCTTATAGGCATCCTCGAAGAGCCGTCGCAACTCAGGCATTTGCGCGTTGACGTCAGTGAAGAGTCTGATAGTACCCTCCCCTATCTGCAAGTGAGCCAGAGCCTCTAGGAACTTATCCCAGCGCAGCGTCCGTTGCTTGTCGTTGGTTGGAGCATCCTCGAACGTGTAGATGATGTTAGCAGCGTCGCGGAAGTTAGCGAGTGCCTGCAGCTCTGATTCTTTATCTGTGTTGCCCTTACACAGATCGAGTAAATCGCGCAGTTCGTTCTTGCCCTTGAAATCGCGAAGTTGCGTGATGAAATCGACACCCTGTGCCACGATGGAGAAGAACTCACCAAACAGGTCGAGCATCTGGGACTGGGCCATCGGGTCATCGAAAGGCAGACGCGCAATGAACGAGTTGACAATATCGTCCTTCAGGTGCTGTTGTAGCTCGGCGAGCAAACCGCCTGCGAGGCAACGGTCCATCGCTTGAGCCCATCCGGCGAGTTCGTCGGCATCTTCCAAGCTCCAATCCAGCGTAGATAGGAAGACCAGGAATGCGTTGACGAATCGGTGCAACAGCATAGCATGCTGCAGCAGGGAGAGCGCTGAGTGAAGCTTGTCCGTAGCGACGATCGGTAACGGAGCGTCGGGATCTTGAACGACGACAAGGATCTGAGATAGCCCCTCGATGAGTGGGGAAAAGTCTTTGCCGTCGATAAGAGTCGATAACTGGGCTGTGGGAATGGTGCCATTTGCAATGTCCATGCCGAGAGTACGACACTTGCGTAAGACAGTTTCAATCAGTTTGCCGTTTACCTCTTCGAGGCTCGAGAACGCAAGTTGCGCAGGAGCAGGCTGAGTGACCAAAGGCGCTGCAGTGTTCTGCTCCTCGGGTTCCGCTTCATCGTCTTCGTTATCGAGCTCGGCGTCTTCATCCCAGTCCCAGACGATGTTATCATCTGTTGCTTGAAGATTGTTGACGAGCGGAGCAGTGCTAGAGGAAACAGCCGCGTCTTCTGAGTCATCGTCATCGGATCTGAGCATGAGTGCTGTCTGATTCCACAAGCCCAGAAAGAGCTCGTTTGACCGGAGTTGATATAGGCAGAGAAGGGAATGACTCATCTTAGGCACCCAGCACTTTTGCAAACTTGATTGAAGATCGATGAGCCGCATCGTCTCGTGCTCGTCCTGCAGTGTCTGAACTGCTGTGCTGAGCTCAGCCAAACCGTTCTGTAGCTCAAAATCGCGGCAGTAGCGCAGGAAGAAAACGTTGAGCATTGCGAGCTTCTGCCGGCAATCTTCACTAAGATCCCTGCATGCCTCAAAGTCGGCGTCTACGTTGAGGCCGAGTACCTGTTCGTGCAGTGTGAGTCCTGTGAGTGCCAGCATATCTTGGGGCCAAGCATATCAAAATCACCTGGCAGAGTCGCAGGAAGGGCTTGAGATGGATGTGGAGCTGAGCCAAGTCCTGAAACGTGATCTCCTTCGATGACAGAGCTTTGCAGAGGGATGCGACACCTTGTCGCAGTTTATCGAGAATTGCAATATGACTCTGCAGGGCCCGTGAAGCCGCTAAGTTGTGATGATTGATGGCTTGCTGCATTACTTGGGCGAACTTGCGCCACAGTTCCGCTTGGGCTAGCATTGACATTGAGGAGCCAAGCGGTGGCATTCCCCTATCGCACAAGAAGCGTAAGATGGCGAGACAGATCGGAACGTTAGAAGACGGAGACGAGAGCATCTTCCTCACGTGCTTGAAGGCAGCGTGCACTCCCCCAACAGATTCTAGAAGCTGCGAAGGAAGTACTTCCCTGGCCATCTTGTCCAGAGTTAACTCGAGATCGGCGTCGAATGCTTGCCTGCGCTGCGTACAGAGCCACTGAAGCGCCTGTTGCGGAGAAAATCCATGCAGATAGCTCTTGGCCAGCTCTAGCACATTCTCAGCCGGGAATACGCGAAGTCGCAGGAGTCTATCGATTGAGTGCATAAACTCTTGAGGCGGTAGGCTTCGAGATTGGCCAAGAGACAAGTTGAATCGCTCAAATATGTTGTTTCGCTCAATGTCCTCTCGTAGATCATCTCGTCGGCTAAATGTCTCGAGAAGAAGAACCATGTCAGGAAAACGGCCGGTGGCGAGCGAGAGGGCGCGGTCGAGCAACTCGAATGTTAGCATGTTTGTCGGGAGAGACTGAAGTAACTGGCTCGAAATCTGGGCGTTATCGGATTCGGTGATCAATTTGTACAACTTCGAATGCAATCGCTGCTGGAAATCGGGGTCGTGGCTAGCCCGTACGAAGGTCCCATCGCCCTGACCAAGTGGAATCTCTTGAGCTGCGCTCAAGTCTGCGGGCCGGAGGTGTTCGAAAATGGCTGCCAGCAACTCAGCCTTGAAGTGGTAGTCTGATTGATGCCGACCTCTGTCCTGCACCTTCATCAGGAATGTGGCCAGGGCGCTCAAAGCTGGTACGCGCGAAACCAGTCATTAGAATCCACAGCGAGAAATAAGCCTGGGATACATACAAGCGAGAGAACCAGCAAACCGGAGAAGCAGGGGCTTGAGTTTGAAGTACGGGTCTATCAGACGAGCGTTATAACTCCACAAGGGCATCAGCTGATCCAACAGCCTTAAGTAGCGAGTTTCCGGGATCCTGTTCTTGTAGTGCGAAACGCTCCGGGCATTGCTCATGTACGAGATATAGGGAGGGTTGCGCCCCAGCACCTGAGAGAGCACGTTGACAAGGGGGATGTACACGAGCCACTGAATATCATTCTCTCCGTTGAGATGGTTGACCAGGGAGCATAGGTTGGAGAAGAAGCTATCGAGATCCTCTCTGTAATAGAGGTGCGGCGCGCTAAATAGTGTGGCACACGTCGGAGGAATAAGGTGGTGGAGCTCCTCTGAGATCGGGTCGCCATAACCTGGACGCTTCGACGCGAGAAGGGCAAGCAAGAATGATAGAACGCACACCTTCCTCTTCAGCTCGTACTTGTCCACGAGCGCTCGTACCAGTCGCACCAGATCGGTTGTCCGCTGTCCCACCGGTGCGGATGATGATAGAAGCTCTTGGCCATGACGAAGGATCTTCCTGTAGGTATCACTATTGTGCTCAGGCGGTAGCTGATTGATGATTTCGAGGAGAAAAGTGATCTGCGCGTCTATATCGACCTTTCGCCAATCGCCCTGGCCGATGTGGAGCAAACTGCGAGCGGTCCCTAGCAGACTGGCCTCGATGCCAGACACGTGATCGAAGTGAATCAGTTTAGCCGAGACCCATCGGTTGTTCGATTTCTCCCATATGGGTTCTCCATTCGCGAAGTAGAGGAGGTATTTATACTCGAAGGTCTCCAACCGCGAGAGTACGAGCGAGCAGTGGTAGACATAGGGACAATGGCCAGGTCTGAGCGGAAGGCCAAATTCGGGGTCCCAGGAGCCTACAACAGCGTTGCCACCGACCAGCCGCACCTCAAATATCTGATTCTCCTCCTTATTGGATCGGAATGGCAACAGCAGATAGAATTCGTGCAGCTCTTGGTCGTCCCGGAGCCTTGACGAAGTGCCACTCGACCTAAGGGAGTGTTGAACTTGAGCTGTAACGCCCTCGTATGACGAAGCTGATGGTCGTTCGAGATCACCGTCATCGATTTCCTTGGCTTCCAATTGGGGAATTGGAGTTACGGTCGCACGGCGAGGTGCATGATATGACGCCTCCGCTGGCTGACTTACAGACTGGCTTTGAGGTCGCTGAATTCGAGTTTGCGACTGCACGGTGTAGGACGGCACGTTAGAGGTCGGAAGGTATGATGCAGGGGTGTAAGTTGGTGCGGGCGGCTCCAAGCTAGCTGGTGGCATGGAGGAAACTGGCGCCACGGTAGGCGGGGCCTCAGCACGTGGTTCGTCGGGACGAACGGGCAACACCGACACTACTGGAGGTATGGTTTGTTGTTGGTCCTGACGATGAGCACTTATGGGGATGTGAATAACAGAGTCCCGACTTATTGATGTTTCGTGGCTCATTCCTAATGGAACGCGTTCTGTCGGCTGCGGCATGGATGCACTCATGGCAGGAACAGGAGGCGGTGACCTGTTCCCCATCATCAATGATTGGTGCATCGGCACGGAGGGCGAGGCTGGTGCTGAAGGCGAGGCAGGTGTCCGGTTGGTTGCAGCGGTGCGAAACAATGCTATTGCCGTACTCGCTCCTTCGGGCGTGAATAGCTGCTTACAAAGCTTCTGAACTCCAATGAAGCGATGGCCGCTATCTGTCAGTATCGAAGAGATCGGGTAAGCAATTAAACCAACTAAGGCTCCATGGAGGTCGTACTGCAACAGGCATTAGCGAAGAGACTGTACTCTTCGTTCAAGTACTGAGGTTGTACCTCAGCACTGAGATTATTGATGATTTGCAAATGCCTTCTGGCGATTTCTTCAAGCTGAGGAAGATCCTTCTTTTCTTCGTAATCTGCGTACTCCATCAGCGATCATGCTCCATTCATCAGCCAGGCAGTGTATGTACTATGTACCCTTGGCGAGCTTGCTCATCAACTGCTGTACAAAATGAGCTCTGATCGCGGAAGGAAGGAAGGCCGCATTCACCCAGGCGGGGAACTCTTCGGGCAAAGCGCCATCACCAGGCAGACCGAGAAGAACATTCACAAGGCTCAGCCACTCGTCCTCCTTCAGATGGTGGTGCTCGTGGAGACAGTGGTACAGTCGAAGACGCTCCTCTTCCGTCAAGTTACGCTCGGCCACAAACTGTGCGATGGTATCGAGGCACATCTGGGCGTACTCATCTTCCCCGACCTCGCGCAGCTCCGCCAGTTCTGCCAGCAACGCATCTCGCGCCTTTTCGTACTCCTTCGATATAAATATACATCAATATTTAAAATTGTGTAAAAATAATAAAAATGAAAATAAATCCCTAGCGTAGTTTTGCTTTAAAAGAACAAAATAATGGAATAAAAACAAAAAAGGAAATGGGGTTCACGTACGTGAGAATCACCCGCAGTTTCCATCCTCCGAGATCTAGAGACGCGGGCACTAGTTCTTCAATATAGAAATGATCAGACAAAGGCCAGTCGATTTTTGCTTTAGATCGAAGGCGTACCTGCAGATGATTCAGAAACTGGCGGTAACTTTCTACGACAAAAGGTCAGCGTGAGGGTAAGGCGTGAGTGAGGATGTAAAATGGCCTCTTTTGGAGGGGAGGTATCCCTACTGCTGCTGTCTAGGCAGCTTTGCGTGGTGTGGCAATGTTGCTCAGGCCGCGCGGCTTCGCCCGAAAGCACTTTGTGAACCCGAAATCAAGTCCGAGAAACACAAGGAAATGGACATTTCCGTGTCATCTACATGCACATTGTGGCCATCCAGCACAACCAATTGTACACTGGGGTGGGCTAGAAAGTAGTACCTACCTCCACTAAAACGCCCTCCTATAAAGGAATTCCACAAGAGGGACCGATACAAAAAGAAACCCTTTATGCACACAAGCTGATGCACTAACTGTGTATTTCATCATTCGTACACATAATGATACAGCGGAGATCACTAAGTACAAAATAAGAGAATGGCGGAACGTTTGCTCAGACACAACCGGCGCAGGAGGCAGCCAGACCGACCTTGTTGGGTGCGGAGGAGTGGCTCGTGACGATGGTACAATCGCACCGGCGCACCATGTCGAGGGCAGCAACATCCATCGTGTTGTGAACTGCGGAGTTAGCAGGACATCAGATCAGTATACTGCAGCTTGATCAGAGAGAGCAGAGTAAGGTACCGATCAGGAACTGAGTCTTATGGATGAACTTCTGCGTTACGGCGGCCTTGGAAGTGTCAGTGAAGTAGGACACGATGTCGGGAAGTTCCTCAACTGATTTCAGCGTGCATTTCTTGATAATCTGGCCACACGTGACAAGTGGTGAGGAATCCTATGACGCTTGACTAGAATCAATTTAGCTTGCCTCATACCTTGCGAATTGTTCGAGCAACAATAAGGCTGTTCATCAGACTTTGCTTATCAAATTCCTTGAGGTGAGGTAGCATATCGAAGTAGAATTGCTTGAAGTTTATGAATCGTGAAATGGGTTTTGACTCAATATCCAACTCTTCCATGTTGAGGAGGCACGTGGCAAACCTAAAATGTGCACAGTTGAACAGAGATATATAGGTGGATTGCAAACTGCAAGGGAAGTACCCGCAGAAGGGCGAAGGCTGAATTGTGAACTTGCCGTATCCCAAGGCACCCACAAAGGGCTCAAACACCTGGCCCACCTTCATTGGGAAGAAGTCTGGGCGAAAGACAGTTGTGAAGAACTGAAATATGAAGAACGAAAGGCTATCTCGCTTTACCTTTAACAGATATTGATCCACCAGTAGCGGATTCGATTGCTTGAAGCAGCTCGAATGGATCAAGCGTATCCAACGAGATAAGTTCTTCCGAGCTCTGAATTGTGACGTCACTTCAGAGGGGGGTGTGCTTCGTGAAAGCAAGGGTTGCATCATACCAGACCGTTGGTAGATTCAATTCTCGTGGCAAAGTGGAGAGTCTTCTTTCTGAGCCGTGAATAAGAGTTATCCCACCGCAATTTGTACACCCCTGGTCGCTTTACTAATACGTGTCCCTATAAATACAGTACTGTGAAGCACTATCGTACATACCAATAAGACTTCAAGATTACCTCGATTATTTTCGTATGAGAATTATAGCGCCGCATGGGCAATATCTCATCCTGAAATCAGTATCGTGAGTAAAGTTGAATACTTATAACAGCTGTGAATTGCAGAAGCCGTACTATAATTTCCTCGCTTTCTTCAGTTTCAGTCAAGACAACGCCAAACGCAATGTCATTCTCCTGTGTCTTGAATCGCCACCGCAGCCTAACGCCGACTTCATTGATATCCTTACGTATTTCAATCTTACCCTTCTCTGTACATGTTGAAAACCGATTAGGACTGCCAAGTGCGTCAAATGCACGTAAACGTAGACGTACCTCCGGAAGCTACGACGATCTTCTTCATGTCAGCTTCTTTGAATTCAGGTGGTGCATTGATGGCGGAAGGCAAAGAGGGCATTTCTTGATGAACGCCCTTTTCCCGGTTCCGTGCTTTGAGCTGTGTAGAACTGAGTATCTGTTTGGGCGGTCGTTCCAACGATATTATAACAAACCTGTGCCGCCGTCTGATCAGTTATACGGCATTCAAGAACCGACAGGGCTTTTGTCGGCAGAGTACAGTCCGATACCGTATGAGTTTACACTCTTTTCGAAGAATGGCAAGCAGGTCGTCCATGACTGGGAACGGCCGATTCAAGGAGAGCGATATCACCAGCTGAATATCTTTGGTTCCTCACTTAGTAATTGTACATTTAAGGGGTAGTTGCCAGCGTGGTACCAGAAAATTCTTGAATAGAGTAGACGAGCTTTGCGATTTCTTGTTTGCACAGCTCCTCGTCTCCCCTCCGCAGGAAGTATCTGATTGATCACTGCAGTGAGCCAACAACAGGGGGAGTGATGGCAGCCTACGTACTTGAGCGATGGGTAAACCCAAGGCCGGAGAAAGATAGAATCGGGCAACCTACACAGCATCATCAGACGTTCGTAGGATACCTGATTCCCCGTGCGGTTAGATTGAGCAAGGTATAATTCAATGGGTAGTCAAGGTTTACCTCAATAAGAATTGGCGTGGATGGCAAAAGCTTCTCTATGAAGTGAACCTTCGCGTTTAGAGCTTCCATGTCCGCAGCAAGTTTGCCTAACACTTTGAGTACAAACTGCAACACAATGTTACAAATCCGTCTACGCCCGATTCACAATAGCACAAGTACCTTGCGGCCAGATGGATAAAGTGACTGCAGCCGCGTAACTTCAGCTTCAATCGCCTGGTCTGATAGGAAGGCACCGTTTTGAAACAGCACTAGTTCAAGCTACGCCATTATACTGATGGTAAGAACGATCATTCGAAGACAAGTGGCCTCTAGCCTATGTACCACTAGAGGATAGTTCTCCGAAGTCGGTGAAATGTCGATCCGTGATTGTAGGTCCTCAATGTCCAATACCTGGTCCGGTGCTAGAATGCGTATGTCGGGTCAGTCAGCCTAAGGAACAACAGGGAGCAGAGGTACTACAATTCTACCTTTCGTAGGAGGAGTAGCATAGGACATCACTTCCTCAAAGAACTGAGCGCTTGCGCAGTAGTGAGACTCCTGGTTGCCGTGCTCAGGGCAGCTGCAATATTCCCACAATATGAAAATTAGTTCAGATATTTATTTATCTTAGATTATTATTATTTATATTTTGTATAAATAATATTTGCGTAAGCACGAGATCGTACTGCACGACAAGCCACACCTGAGTCAGGCGTTGCACGACCGACGCGGGCTGCCACTGCAGGCCTGGTTACCTTCTCGTTAACACGAGTGCAACTCGAAAGGAATATAAAGTTAATTATTTTTTGAGTACCTTTCCGTTCTATTAAAGCACATAGCGGGCAAACAGAGAAAGTCTTGTAGAGCACCTGCACAGACAGAACGGACAGATTTGCAACCCTTGTGTGTTAGTGCGAACGGCACGGCACGTGTGTCGATCGGAAGGACATGGGGACGTGCTTGTGAAGGCGGCTGCGGCGTAGCTGGTGTAGTCGTCGGCTGCTCCATCACGTACCGCTCCCGCGTTTTGTTAGAATAAAAAAACATGAAAAAGGGAAATTACAAATTAATAATATTACCCGCTGCAACGTTTCCGAAACGCTTTCTTGTGTTTTGAAAGTGTTTCAGATATTTCTAATTTTACAAAACCAAGAGATGTGGTCTGCGGCGCGGTGTGCTGGCGGTAGAGGCCCCGCTTGGCTGCGCGCCACAGCCATTCCACATCGAGGAGGTAGTTGGGCTACTTCCCTCCTCCGGAGTCCGCTGGTATTGGAGACGACCCGTCCGCATTCGCACAGGCCGCAGCTGCAGCGCACATCAGGCGATGCAAATGTGCGCCGAGGATGCTTTGGAGCACCGGTCCTACTCGCTGTACGATCGACCGCTTCTACAATCGTTGGGCGGCCAAAAGTGAGATTATGTGCTCCTCGCTGTTACGCCCAAAAGCCCGCTGCCGGCGCTCAGGTAATTAATCCTTTTAACTTTATTTGAACTATTTATATATTCTTTATATTTGTATTTAGCATTATTAATTTTTCTGTATTTAGGTTTGGTATTATATCCAGCTATATTTATTTATTTTATTAATATTTTGTTTTGCTTGTTTTTGCAAATAAATATGAATTGAGTAGTTAAACACCTTTTGTTTTGGTAGTTGGCAGCAGAAGAGGCGCTGGCTGGACAGGCTCCAGACCTCTCACAGTTTCCGCCGGAGCGAGTGCGCAACTTTTGCATCATCTCACACATTGATCACGGCAAGACGACGATGAGCACGCGAATCATGGAACGAGCAGGTGCCGATTGAGGAGAATTGGCTCTGTACATTCATTCTGCCGCGATGATGCTTACTCTTGTTTGATTCAGGCACGATATCTCTAGATAAGGAAGGACTTTACTTGGATAAGCTGCAAGTTGAGAAGGAGCGCGGTATAACAGTTAGAGCGCACACAACCTCGCTCGTCCATAAACACACTGATGACCAATCTTATCTCCTCAATCTGATCGATACACCGGTACGCATGCGCGCGAAGAAGCTTGATTAGGCCATATAATTACTTTTTTTGAGCGTAGGGTCATGTGGATTTCACGTATGAAGTATCCCGCTCGCTTGCAGCTTGTCAGGGAGCAGTGCTACTTGTAGATTGTACTCAGGGAGTTCAGGCTCAGACGGTATTACATTTCTCAAACAATGATTCTGCTGTGCTGTGAACTCAACCTTTAAAATGCAGGTAGCGAATTACTTCCTTGCATGGGAAGCGAATCTGAAGATCATTCCTGTTCTGAACAAGATAGATCTCCCCACATCAGGTATGCAATTGCCCGCCTTGCCTCTTGCAGAACTAAGTTGAAGCGCATTCATTTCAGATCCAGCAAAGGTGACGAGAGAACTTATCAACATGGGATTCGAAGAATCAGAGATTCTCTCGGCTTCTGGAAAGACTGGCGAGGGCGTAGACGGAATCCTCAAGGCAGTTATAGAGCGAATATCACCGTAGGCCCATCCATTCACACTTTATGTTACAACTAGCCTCACCTTCATGGTACAGGCCTGCGGGGGACACTTCCAAGCCACTAAAAGCTCTCCTGTTCGAGAATTGGTATGACCAATTCCGGGGTGTGGTTTGTCTTGTCAACGTGATCGATGGCTCGCTCAAGAAGGGTAAGTACAGAGTCTTTGTTTCTACAAACCCTAGGAGTACTAAGCCATCTCTTTCAGGCGATAGGATCGTAGCTGCCGCGACGAACAAAGTCTACGAAATTGAAAACGTAGGCATCCTTTTCCCGGAGCGAGTGCCTACTGGTGCCCTGTATGTAACTGCGTCGCGGCCTGAGCGCATCAAAGAGGCTTTTCTTACCCAGCTGATAAACTCATAGCTACACAGGGCAAGTCGGCTATTTTATTGGAGGAATGCGCAGCACAAAGGAGGCCCGAGTTGGAGACACGCTCTTCCATGAGGGTGCACCTGTTGATCCCCTACCTGGCTTCAAGCCAGCCAAACCAATGGTAAAAGATTCTAGCATACATGTACAAAGGAAACATTTGTTGATACGACACACCACCAACCAATCCCTCAGGTTTTTGCTGGGCTCTACCCAGCTGATGGAGAAACTCTGGATCGGTTGACGGATGCCTTTGAAAAGCTCACTTTGAATGATGCCTCCGTAACCTATACCAAGGAGCGCAGGTACCGTCGTAGATAGGCCTATTCTGGCACCTTCTCTAATCGGATTCATAGTGATGCACTAGGTATGGGATTTAGGTGCGGTTTCCTGGGCCTACTTCATATGGACGTCTTCCTTCAACGATTAGACCAGGTAACACTCTGGCCGCCCATGAGGATATAGCAGACTACTAACAATACTCTCCTGCAGGAGTACGGCACTGACGTTATTGCCACAGCCCCTACCGTGCCCTACCAAAGTATGGATTGTGCATAACTCCTTTTATATACTCTTCTAATGCTGCTCGTGACGTACGTGCAGTTGTGACGAAAGATGGGCAAGAACTCATGGTCAATAATCCATCACTCTTTCCGGATCCCCATGATATTCTTCGGTGTTCTGAGCCTGTTGCGGAAGCTCGCATTATCGCACCAAAAGACTATCTCAGCTCTCTGATGCGTCTATGTCTTGTACGCTCCATTATTGAGTACGAGTACGTGCAATCTTATTGATGAATTTGAGGTCAGGATCGAAGAGGTGTGCAGCAGGAACTCTCTTATATTGATGAGTCCCGAGTCCATCTCCGCTATCGTATTCCGATGTCAGAATTGATCACTGACTTCAATGACAACCTAAAGGTGCTGAGGATCTTTGCACTGCCTACGTGGATCTTTCTTATGTTGTTGATCTAGGCGCTTACTTCGGGTTTTGCCACATTCGACTATGAGGAAGCCGGCTATGAAGAGGCTGACCTTGTAAAGGTATTTAACGCAGCCATTCCCTTTCAGTTCAGATTGATGCTCAATTCATGTGGCTAGGTTGAAATGTTATTGAACGGCAAGCCTGTGGAGGCCCTCTCCGCCATCTGCCATCGATCCAAAGCCATCAACTACGGGAAGGAACTTGTGCAAAAGCTGCGCAAGGTTGTCAAAAGGTACCCTTCGACCTGGCACCACCCTTCACTTGCCACTAATATTACAACGTGGGGGACGGTAGGCAACTATATCAAGTGGCGATCCAAGCTTCACTTGACGGTAGAATTGTGGCTCGAGAAACGTACGCAGCCTTTCCGAAACACTGCTAGTTGTTATTAATGCACATATGCGTGCATGGCAGGCTCCAAGCTTTGCGTAAGGACGTGACCGCCAAATGCTACGGTGGTGATGTTACGCGAAAGCGAAAACTTTTGGAGAAACAAAAGGAGGTACCAGAACCCACCTTTAAGCTCACGCAAACCCGTTTGCGCTCACACGCTTGATCTTTGATCCTGGCAGGGCAAGCGGCGAATGAAGACGATAGGCAGCGTGGAGCTATCACAAGATGCCTTCTACAGTATTCTCAAGAAAACCGAATAAATTATGCCCTTTCCAAATTGCCCGTACGAGAAAGAAGCTAAGTCGATGTTGCTGCCGGACTCACAGAAGGCGCTGCCGATGCGGCAACATTTGGTTTGACGAGAGGGTGAAACTTTGGAAGAGTGCTCACCAATAACTGTTGGTGTCGCGCATGAAGTGCAAGGTGCGCCTGTCATCAGAAAGCCATAAGTGGATTGGGAAAGCTGAAAGAGCCGTAAGTCGGCACGTACCTCCTTGGTATCGGTCAAGATTCGCTTGGTGTTACGCGGAGCGTAGACGATCATAGAATCAGGGAGCACTTCATTTTGGGACAGCTTCGCGCCCATCCCCACAACGCAGTCATTGCCGATCACCGTGCCTTCACCGAGCAATGCTGTGTATCCACCACGAGGTTAGACAAGCGAAGTGGTGCGATCTACCATAACCACGATGGAGGCCTTGAGCGCACCGCGTATCTCGATCGTATTCCGGTCTCCAATCCGTCGTGAGCGGACCTCTGCAGAAGGGGCAAAAGACATCAGTTCAACAAACTTCAATGTCGCGAGGACGATGTTACACGTACGAGCTCCCACTTCAATCAGGTTGTAGTCTCCCACACGCAGTACCTCCTCTGCGTACCACAATTGTGTAAGTTAAAGCGGTAAACTGACATTCATGAGTTGGCAAAAACCGTAATTTAAATAAAATGGAGCGAATAATAAAAGTTTATAAAAAATAACTAGGAAAAAATACCATGTGTGTTAATAATGGTTGCAAACTCCTCTATCACGTTGCCCTTGCCGATAGTGATGCTGCCCTTTTCGGCTGAGATCTTGCAGCGGGGGTGCAGCACCGTGCCCTCACCGATGAAGACGTTGCCTTCCAGCTGGCAGTCCTTCGGTACCACGGCACCCTGTGCAATAGAAATCACTCCTTTCCTGCACCATTTGTGAGCATCTTGGCACTCTTGGAAGTATACAGGGAACGTACGGTTTGCTCATGTTAGCTGAGAAAAACAACGCCTATGCACGGCGTGTCTGTCCAGAGTCGGGAGCTTCTCTCTCCCGAAGCAAAATGACAAAAGAAGGGGGACTCCGGGATTGAACCGGAGACCTGACGATCTGCAGTCGCCTGCTCTACCACTGAGCTAGTCCCCCACACGTACTTACGAACAAATAATCCCTAATGTTTGAAATTGAAACAGCGTCCAACACACGCTAGTGCGTGCTGGTGCTTGGCCAAAGCTCGTAAGATGGAGCATGAGCGACGGCCACGCAGCACGTCCGTAGGCCAGCTGCCTGGTTCTTTGGATGATGGGGAGGTCGTAGAGATCGTACTCGCCGATACGCGACGGCGAGAAGCGCGGGCAGCGCACTGGTGGGGTCGTTTGTTGAACATGCTCGATCCACCAGACTCACATGCCGGCCACAGCAACCTCCTTCTCTACCTTACTATCCTTGGTTGGCATCTTCGACATTTTTTTTTCATAGTTACCAACCTTTTTTATTTCATATTTATTTTATTTTTAATAAATCATTTTAAATAATAATTCCCCGACCTTCTCTTGCAGGAGCGGTGGTGGGCATGGTGGCGGGTTATATTGTGAGCACTATGCGGCCGGATGCCACGACAATAGTACTCCTCGGGTTCCCGGGTGAACTGCTGCTCAGCATGCTTCGGGCGCTGGTGGTGCCGCTCATTCTTTGCAGCATCGTTGCTGGCATCACCTCGCTCGGCAGCACCCGCAACACGGGCCACCTTTCGTTGCGGGCGCTGGCCTACTATGGCGCGACTACTGTCATTGCAACCATGTTCGGCATCTTTTGGGTGTTGCTCATCAGGCCAGGTAATCCGATCGACATTCATATGCATTTCCTCACTATCACGCTTGGTTCTCGTACTCACAATATGCTGCTGCAGGCCACTATGCAGAGATACCAGAAGACGCACAGCCGCCAACAACACAAAAGACACCACTAGATAGCATACTCGACATCCTCCGAAGTCTCTTTCCGCCCAACTTGGTTAAGGCGGCTGTGGACATGAACGTACTTGGCATCATCACCTTCGCTGTTGGTAAACTCTGGCCACTACTACTTTCATGGATTACACAGCACGCTTACATTTCAGCTTAACTTTATCAGCGTTGGGTATTGTCCTACTCAAGATGGGTGAAAGAGGGCGGGCAGTGACAGAGTTTTTCAACGCTTTCAATGAGGCTATCATGCAGATTGTTGGTCTTGGTATTTACCCTATCGTGCTAATGCTCTTCATCTGCTCTTCTTAGTAACTCATTTGCTGCAATCTACAGTGATTTGGTTCGTGCCCATTGGGATCTGCTCACTCATCATATCAAAGTTGGGGAAAGATGAGCATTTTTGGGCTAAAATCGAACAGCTGAGCGTGTTTGTTGGTACGATGAACATTGCTAGCAAATTTCAAGCGAACTAATCCTCTTTGCAGCGACTGTCGTTATAGGATTGGCATTTCATATGTTCATTTTCTTGCCCGCCGTCTATGCGGTGATTACTCGGAAGAATCCCTACGTCGTACACTCTCCTGCGCACATGCTCTGCTAAGCTTTCAGAACTAACGTATGGCTACAGTTCATGTCTCGCCTTTCCCAGGCGCTTTTGATAGCTCTGGGTACAGCCTCCTCCTCAGCTACGCTCCCCGTGACAATCAAGTGCTGCGTGGAGAACAGTGGGATATCAAAACGCATCGCTGGATTTGTTCTGCCACTAGGAGGTGAGTGGCCGTTAGCTTTGTCACTCATAGGTTTCACTAAGTGCTGATGTGATGTCGCCATGGATAGCAACCATGAATATGAATGGTACTGCACTATATGAGGCAGTAGCAGCTATATTTATCGCTCAGGCGGTAGGTATAGATTTATCATTCGCACAGGTACGCCACATGTACTCCTTTCCCAAGAGTTCAGAAAGCTCACGCGCAACGTAATACAGATCATTATTGTCGCGTTGACGGCTACCCTTGCTGCTGTGGGCGCCGCGGGTATTCCTGAAGCGGGCTTGGTCACAATGGTCATGGTCCTCACGGCTGTAGGACTCCCGCTCGAAGGAATAGGACTTCTGTTTTCGGTTGACTGGTTTCTTGACCGATTACGAACAAGTACGTTCATTGATTCTTTGTTGTTGGACGAAGCTGTTCCTGACGTTATGATGTAGCCGTCAATGTGTATGGCGATACTATCGGTGCAGCGATCGTCGATCACTGGGAAGCTAAAAAGTACGAGGAGGTCGATGCAGATGACGCTGAATTCAGCAGCAAGCATGGCAGCAGTAGCAGTAGCATCGGTACACTGCTCATCGCTTTCTTCTGTCGGCTGCGTCTGATGATGCTTGTTTTTGTCTCCTCATCTCAGGCGAATATTCTGAGGTGACGTCGCCCATCCTCTCATCGGAGCGTTCATACCCACGATATCAGGCTACCCAAGAGGTGTAAAGGGACAATTGTTTGCGTCTTCCTGTACATAGCTTCTGTTTGGGTTCAGGAATTCCTATAATATTCTGAGTTTTGTTTTGCTAAATTGTTTTGGTCTTTTGTATTAATAAGATGGAGCAAAACGGAAATTATGTTTTTCACAACGCTACGAATGGAGCGAGCGGAGGGCTCGGAGGTGCACCAGGCAGATGATGGTGCTGTGGTGGTTGGAACGAAGTGCGCACTTCTGCCCTGGCGAGAGGAGTTCGCTGAGGAACTGGCGATGGCTGCCAACAACCCTAACGTAGCGTGCAACCTCTTGGACGTGTTCCCGCATCCGTACACCTTGCAGGACGCACATGACTGGATCGCATTCTGTCAGACGAACGACAACGGCCGGCGCTTCTGCATATGTGTACGAAGGGAAAGAGAAGGCAATGAAGGAGCCACTGGGTGGCAAGTGGTAGGAGGAATCGAGGCTAAGGTTGATGGACTGGCCAACTTCCGTCACTCGGTGGAACTTGGATACTGGTTGGCCGAGACACACTGGGGCCGAGGCATCATGGTGGACGCAGTATCCGCCTTCAAGGAGTATCTCTTCGCCGAAACTTTTACCCAGCGGTGGAACCAAGGGCAACCCATAGTAAGGTATAGCGGCTTTCTATTTCGTGATCTAGCGCCTTTAATGTTGACTGACTAGTGTTTTGCCTTACCCCAGAATGTGGGCTTGCCTGTTTCAGCGTAATAGAGCTTCTGCGCGAGTACTGGAGAAAGCCGGCTTTGAGCTAGAGGGACAATCTCGCAGAGCATACTTAAAGGATGGAGAGTACCTTGACGGGCTTATGTATGCATTTGTTCGTGCGCTGCCGAGTACTGCCAGCGTAGAGAGCAAGCTTGTCGTAGATGCTGTTTGAACTTGTCGTAAACAACTCTGGCGGTCATTCTCGATTCCATCTGGATTAGCGTAAGTGTACATAGATAGCTCACGCCATCCTGATTGATTCAGAGAAGCCGCATGTGCCTCAATTTGGTTTATCTGCATTGACGACCGGATCTTAAGTACAAATGAGAGCTATATTCACAAGAGGCGGGATAGGAAAAGATAAGAAGAGAGGCTGAAAGAATCTGTGCAGTTTTAGGAAGAGGAAAGGCGTGCAGTGCTAGGGCCGAAGGAGATCTACTCGCCAATGGCCTGGAAGACAGGATAATACTTGAGGCCGGACTGGTCCCTCTGTGGGTCTCGGAACTGAAGCACTAGTCTCGACATGTCATACTTACTGATATCTGTTTCTTCCGACCGCCAGAAGTCGGGTGCCGAGTTGGGAATAATGTTCTCTACGCCGTGGTAGAGCTGTCCACCGTTGAAGATAAGCGCATCGCCTGAGTCGAGCCGCACGTAGGTTCGTTCACTTGTCTTGGTCTGTTTGTCAAGTGTCAGCAGATAAGTTCTTGGTGCGCGCAAACACAAACTGACGACACAGGAGAAGACGAAATTTCATAGCAAGGCAGGAAATCTCAAGAAAAAGATGAATAGCGGAAGGGGAATGCATGAAGAAATGAAGGATCAATGCTCCTCCTAGCAACAAAGGATTGGCCTCCATCAAAAAGATGGCCATCGTTGCGAGAGAGGAAAGAAGGCGAATCTCAAGATTGGCGTTTGCGGTAGCTTATGGCTTATGGGGGATGGTGGTGCGCACCTCAGAGTAGAAGAAGTTGGCTGCGTCCCCCACGGAAACGCTGAGGGCCCAGCCCTTGGCGCCGTCAACGTGCGGGATGAAGCTGCCGCCATGGGGATAGAGAATGGCGTAGAGCGAGGCCGGGTTGTACTTGCTCGGGCACTGCATCTGCTCGCCGTTGCGCTTGCCCGCTTCGTAGCCCAACTTGAACATCTTTCGTCCAAAGCGTAGTAGCCGCGTGGGCTCCTTCATACCCTTCATGCTGGCCGGCACGGCAGGCCAGTTGTAGAACAAGATCGGGACGGCCTTCTTCGATGTCGAGGCGTACTTGCA